>RQIL01011122.1:0-11530 GCA_003951145.1 Jimgerdemannia lactiflua | reverse complement strand
CAATAAAAATCCACAAGGACTTGAGCCTGTTAAAAAAAAAATATATATATATGACTCATAGGACTGCTCAGCCCCACAGGTACCTCTGCTAAGATAGGCCACTACATATTCAGCACCATTCTTCTTTTGTACTAGGACAGCTCCAAGTCTCATTATACTGGCATCTGTCTGCAGGATGAACTCTTGGGTCCAGTCAGGTCTTCTCAAAATTGGGGTCTGTATTAACCTGGTCTTGAGTTCATCAAAGGCTTGTTGCTGCTGTTGGGTGAACTGGAACTTGACCTCCTTTCTAAACAGATTATAGGTAGGGCTGGCAATATGAGAGAATCTGCGAATGAATCTCCTATAGTAGGATGCTAGTCCCATGAAGGCTTGGGCTTCAGTAATGCTTGTGGGTACTGGATAGGCTGCTACTGCCTTGATCTTGGTGGGGTCTGTGTGCATTCCATCATGGTTAATAATATGTCTAAGGTAAGTGATTTCTTTTTCTCCAAATTTGCATTTCTTGAGCTTGATGTAGAGATCATGCTTGTGAAGTTGTCTGAGAATTTCCCTGATATTATAATGGTTCTGGTTCCTTAAATGAGGAAGCAATTTAGTTTTAGTAATTCAAAGTAGCTTGAAGAGTTACTAAGAGTTCAGGATGATCTTGTGGTTTCTGAGAGAAAATATTCTAAGAGAACAGAGAGGATATTTATACAAGATATGAAAGAAGGATCTGGAAGGATCTGAGAAATCAATGGAAATGCCAAGAGGAAGGTTCTTGGCAATGATGACAAATAAAGATCCACAATGTTCCATGAAGTTCTGTGACTAGCTAAGACTGGAATAGAAGTGACAAGAATGTTCTAGCTATAGCTTAGTGCCAAGAAAGGATTTCTAATCATTTGGAAGTTGCTGGAAGGTTATGGAAAGTACTAGAAAGACAAAGAAAAAGAAATAAACTATGCTAAAATATTACATCTCCCCCTCCTTAAGAATCAATGTCCTCATTGAGTTTGGAAGATAACACAAGAAAATAAAACCAAAAGAAAAGACAAATAAAATATATCGGCTCATTGGCAAGGACTGGCCATCCTTGTATAAGGTGAGGGCCAAAGTATCATCTTGATCAGATGAGAACTGGTTTGAACCTCATTAGTTGCAAGGTTTACAGAGTTCTTCTGTGGATCTTATTGCTGATGCTATATCTCTTAGAGTGCTCTGATGCATTATGTACCTGAGCAGTACAGTATGTTGTCTACTATCTAAGAGAGAACCTCACAGGCAATCAATTAGTTCCTTTTTGCTTGAACTCTTGAATGAGGTCTTGGGAGTTCTTGAGATTGGTGGTGGGTTTTCAGGTAGTGTCATATTCAGGGTAGCCCATCCACTTGACTAGGTATTCTGTGCGATGGTATTGGACTCATTTGTCTAAGATTTTCTCGACTTCATACTCAATGTGGTCTTCAACTATAACTAGTGCTGAGGGCATCAGAATTCGGCCAGGGTAAGGGAGTGACTGGTTCCAGGCCTTGAGTTTTGACATATGGAATACTGGATGTATATGCATAGTTGTCAGTAGACTAAGACAGTAGGAGTAGGTAGAGACTTGCTCGGTAATCTCGAAGGGTCCAAGGTACTTGGGTTGGAATTTGGCTAACTGGTGGTTGACTTGAGATTGGGCCTTGATGTTGTTGGCTTTGAGTAGAACCATATCTCCAATAGTGTAGTTGACATCATGTCATTTATTATCTGCATACTTAGCTTGATGTTGTTGAGCCTTTTGCAGATTTGCAGTAGCAATCTTGAGAAGGAAATCCATTTTGTTGATAAGGTTCTGGGCAGTGGGGACTTGTGTGTGACTGGATTGCTGGAATGAGACTAGACTTGCAGGGGTCTTGGAATTTTGACCATATAGTAACTGAAAAGAGGAAAGACCAGTGGATGATTGGACTATATTATTATAAGTGAACTCAGTATAGATCAGATAGTGGTCCCAATCATCTTGCTCATAAGACACATAGTTTTTGAGTATTTATTCAAGTGTTCTGTTCATTTGCTCAGTTTGTCCATCAGTTTGAGAGTAGAAGGCAGTGGACATAGCAATTTGAGTTCCAAGAGTCTTGAAGAGTACTTACCAGAAGTAACTTGTGAATTTGGGGTCGCAGTCACTGAAGATTACTTGGGAAAGTCCATATTGGTGGAAGACAGACTTGAAGAAGATTCTTGCAATTTCAGGGGCAGTGATATTGGTTATGGTTGGCTTGGCGATTGTGATCTTGGTCAGGTGGTCCACAAATATGACAATAGTGTCAAAACCTGATTTGGTTTATGGAAGTTGTATAATGAAGTCCATTGTGACTTGCTCAAACTTCTTGGTTGGAATCAGTAATGGTTGTAGAAAACCAGCAGGTGTTTGATTGCTTGACTTGTTTCTTTAGCAAAGATTGTAGCTTTGAACATACTCCTTGATTTCCTTAAGCATGTTGGGCCAGTAGTAGTCTTGTTGAATGTTCTTGATGGTCTTCTCAGTTCTGAGATGACCAGCTAGTGGGGAGTCATGATGTTCATGAAGTATCTTATACCAGTTCAGGGTTGACAGAAATGTAGATCTTATCTTGATAGTGCACAAGGTTGTTCTTGAGGATGTACTTTTCTTTGAATTCCTTAGTATCCTTTGTAGAATTAGAGGGTTTTGTTCATAAGTAGTCTTGATCTGGTTAAGGAATTCAGGTGCCATGGTGACTTGTAAAATGGCAGCAAGGTCAGGCCTTCTTGAGAGCATGTCTGGTACAACTAGGGTTTTGCTAGGCTTGTAGATGATGTTTGGGGTAAAGGTCTGAAGTAGCTGACTCTACTTGGCTTGTTGATGGAAAAGAGTTGGTTGGGTGTAATGTACTGAAGGGATCTGTGATTGGTGATCACATCAAACTCAACTCCTTCTAAGTAGTGTTGCTAGGTCTTGAGGGCATGAATGATTGCCAAGAGTTCCTTTTCATGAGTGGTTAGCTTTTGTTCTGCAGGGGACAATTTCCTTGACTTGAATGCAATGGGTCTGTGTTCTTGACCATCATCTTGAGAAATGACTACACCAATTGCAAAGTTGGATGCATCAGTAGTGACAGTGAACTTCAAGTTCAGGTCTATATTTCTAAGGACAGATGCATGGGTCAGACGGTTCTTGAGTTCTTAAAAGGCTTGTTGATAGAAGGTGTCCCAGATATAGGGAACATAGTGGTCAGAGTTGGGTTTCTTTCACAAGAGGTTTGTCAAAGATTCTGCTATACCAGAGAAGTTCTTGACAAATTGATAGTAGTATCCAGCCAGATCAAGGAAGGACCTAAGTTCAGTGAGACTTGCTGGTACAGGCCACTGTTCAATGGCTTGTATCTTCCTTGGGTCAACTTGAATTCCTTTGGCTGATACAATGTGTCTAAGGTATTTGACTTAATCTTTGAAGAACTCACACTTCTTGAACTTTGCATAAAGCTTGTATTCACAGAGGATCTTGAGGACTTGTTCAAGGTGTTTGAGATGTTCTTCTTCAGTGCCGCTGAAGATCAGAATGTCATTAATGTACACAAGTACAAAGATATAGAGCTGATCCTTGAAGACAGTCTGCATGAGGTCTTGAAAGGTTGCTGGTGCATTGGTGAGACCAAAGGCCATGACTAGAAATTCATATAGTCCAAATGGTATCATGAATGCTGTCTTGGGTATGTCTTCTGGTTTAATGCGAATTTGGTGATACCCAGAGGTAAGGTCAATCTTAGTGAAGTATTTGGCATTCTTGAGAGTATCAAATATTTGGTTGATGAGTGGTAGTGGGTAATGATTCTTGATAGTAATCTTGTTGAGTGTACAATAGTCTATGCACATTTGCAAGGTATCATCCTGCTTCTTGATGAATAAGACTGGGGAGTCAAAAGGTGACTTTCTTGGCTGAATGGCTCCTCACTCAATGAGTTTATTGAGTTCCTTCTTGAATGCTTCAATTTCAAGTGGTGACATGTGGTACATCTTCTTCTTAGGAATGGCCACATCAGGTACCAGCTTGATTTTGTGGTCATGGTCTCTTGAAGGTGGTAGACCAGGGAGTTTGTCTTGGAAGACATCCTTGTACTTGTTCAGCAGTAACTTGATACTTTCACTAATTGATAGCTTCTTGTCTTCTTTCTTGGATCGGATCAGTGCAATAAAGGCACAGATAGCTTTCTTGAGGGCCTTCTTGAACTGGATTGCTGAAAGAGTGGCAATTGGTATTTTCATCTGAGTCTTATCTGGTTTGATTGTAATATTGACTCCATCTTGAATCAGGGTAACTTTGTTCTTGGTCCAATCAATGTGTGGGTTGTGTCACATAAGCCAGGGTTTGCCTAAGATCAGGTCATGATCTCCTAGAGGTACCACTTCAAAATCTAAACATTCCCAGTACTTCTGAATTTTGAGGAGAAGATTAGCAGCAATTGAGTCAATTGGTAGAGTGGTGCCATCAGCAGTGACAACTCCACCATTCTTGCTGGCTGGCTTGGTGAGAATCTTGAGCTTGTTGATGAGGTTTTTGTTGATGAAGTTTCCAACAGCTCTGCTGTCTATGAGAACATCTAGTTCTTGACCTTTGACTAGACCTTTGAAGATGAGCATTGAGTTGGCTTGGTTCTCAGCTATGCTAGTAACTTGATCAGTGCTGCCAAAGCCTTTCTGATCTCACTTGGTTGGAGATAACTTGGTGACTTCCTTGATGGCAGGTAGGGTGGCTTGCTCCAGAATGAGCTGTGAGATTCTGTTGCCTTCATTGATGGTATAAGGTTGGTCCTTGTGGTTGACTAGTAGGACTTGCATTTCTTCTTGGAAGTCAGGATCAATGACTCCAATACTGACATCCAGTGAGTACTTGACACTGAGACCAGATCTTGGTACAATTCTTGCATAATGTTCCTTGGGTATTTCGACTGCAAGGCCAGTTGGAATGAGCCTTCTTTCATCAGCAGGAATGGCGACTTGTTGAATGGATTAAAGGTCTAAACAATGGCTCCTTCTGACTGTGCTTGAGAAATCTGGACCTTGGAGTTGACTTACATGAAATTGAGCACAACTTCTTGTTTGACTTGTTGACCTTGAGTATCTTCGGACAGAACCAGGATCCTCTTGGGTTCAGTAGTCTTTTTGGGACATTTTGTAGTAATATAGCCAGACTGTTGGCAAAAGAAGCAGGCTCCAGCCTTCTTGAGATGCTCCTTTTTCTTGGGTGTAAGCTTGTTCTTCTTCTTGTCAATGGTGTCTAGATCCATGGGGGCAGGTCCAACAGTTCTGAATTTGGTTTCCTCCCTTCTAGGGTTGTTGTTGAATGGTGGTCTCTTCTGCTTGAAGCAGTTGCTATAGGTAATGACATTAAACCTATCAGCAATCTTCATTTCAGTGTCTAGGTCTTTGGGTTCTTCTAGTTCAATACAAACTCAGGTTTGTCCCTTGAGAACTTGGATGTACTTATCAACCTTCTTGTCTTCAGTGACATGAGGTAGCTCCAGTAGGATAGACAGGAATTGTACATTATATGCTTGCACAGACTTGAGTTGTTTGACATTTGCCAGATGGTCTCACGCAACCTTAGTGCTGTTGACAGGTTTGAATTGGCCTTTAATAGTATCTGTGAATTCACTCCAGACCTTGATTCAGCCAGAAAATCTTGTTTTCTGGACATGATTTTGCCACCAGATTGCAGTATTCTCTCAAAGGAGTGTGGCAGCAAATTGGACTAGTACTGCTTCATCCAAATTGGTCAGTTTTCCATACTGCTCCAATTGGAAAAGCCAAGCATTGATAGACAGTCCTTCTCTTTGGCCATCAAAAGTATCATGCTTCTGAGACTTGATGGTGACTGCAGTTGGAGATACTATTGTAGATACAGGTAGAGGCTGTGCAGGAGCTTTGCCCTCCTTCTTGTCCAGTTGTTCTTGAAGTTGGGAAATTTGAGCCAATGCAGTGTGCAAGAGGCTTTTTAGAGTCCCAGATGACTTGTTCAGAATTTTGTCCTCTTCTTCTTATTGAACATAGGGAGCATTCTGTGGGACATAGTTGTTGTAAGGAGTATTACTCCAGTCATTAGCATCCATAGACATGGTGTTTGACTAGTTCTTGAGAGGTTTCTTGTTTAGGCAAGGTGTAACTTAACTACTGCTACCAAGTGTAACAGTTCTGGTTTCTTAAATGAGGAAGCGACTTAGTTCTAGTAGTTCAAAGTAGCTCAAAGAGTTACTAAGAGTTCAGGATGATCTTGTGGTTTCTGAGAGAAAATATTCTGAGCTTTATTCGAGAGAACAGAGAGGATATTTATACAAGATATAAAAGAAGGATCTGGAAGGATCTGAGAAATCAAGGGAAATGCCAAGAGGAAGGTTCTTGGCAATGATGACAAATAAAGATTCATGAAGTTCTGTGACTAGCTAAGACTGGAATAGAAGTGACAAGAATGTTCTAGCTGTGGCTTAGTGCCAAGAAAGGATTTCTAATAATTTGGAAGGTGCTGGAAGATTACAGAAAGTAATAGAAAGATAAAGAAAAAGAAATAAACTATGCTAAAATGTTACAGATATGTTCTAAGTATTCCTCAGCTATTCTACTGAAATTGATTACATCATCCATATATACTATCATCTATCTTTCCATGATATCTCTAAAGATGCTATTTATCATTCACTGAAAACTTGCTGGTGCATTGCACATTCCAAAAGGCATGTGAAGATAGACATAGGTTCCATCAGGAGTGATGAAGGCTGATCTTTTGCTGGCTTCTGGTGTAAGGCCGATTTGGTAGAATCCAGAGAACAGGTCAAGACTAGTATAGAATCATTCCTTATTCCCCAACATGATGAGTATGTTGCCAACATTGAGCAGTGGTTGTCTGTCTTTTTCAGTGACCTTGTTAAGTCTTTGGTATTCTATGCAAAGTCTGGGTGCAAATTCTCCTGATTGACTTCCTTTCTTTGGTGCAAGGACTATAGGTGATGACCAAGGGCTGCTGGCTTCCTTGATGATCCCAGATTCCTCCATCTCTTTGATTTCCATCTTGAGCCATTCTCTATAAGCTGGCGGAATATGACAGACCTTCTGATAAATTGGCTTTGCACCTCTAGTGTTGACATCATGGTAGTATAGGGGCTTCTTGGTCTTGATATCCTTGAAGTCTGTGGCCAATACATCTTTGAATGCATGCAAGAGGTTCTGCAATTCCTTCATAAGGGGGAAGTTTCTTCCAATTATATAGATGTGTTTGTCTTGGCTCTCCTCCTTCTTGTGCTCTAGTTTGGTAATCTTGGTTGCTGCAAAGACTCCTCTTCCTGTAGAGCCAAATCCAGCTCTTTCTCACTCAGTTTGCCTAATGTTAGAGACTTCTTTGATCCTTGGATTAAGGATAGGTAGGATGAGCATTTGTGCTAGCCAATCCTTCTTCCTTACTTTGAATGAGATTGTTGGGTTGTGATTTCTGGCAAGAAGGAGAATTTCTTCTGTATAATCTGAATTGATGACTCCTCCTTCTATGGATATTTCACTTTTTGCCAAGCTATATATTTCTTGTCTTGAGGATCCCAATATGGCTTGGTGGAATGGTTACTTTAATTCTGGTCCCCAGAATGGTTGTGGTCTGTGGTTCAAGTATGGTGTGTCTGGTATTAGACAGGTCTATTCCAGCTGCATTCTCTAATTTGTACTGCAGCATGACTGCATCTGGGTGGATCCTCCAGATTTTGATTATGATATCTTCCTCCTTATCATCACTGTTGTCTAGTAGCTCTGGCGGTCCATCTTTAGGTTTCTTTTTAGCTTATTGGTTATTTTCTTCATCTCGATAATACAGGAATAGCAGTGATCCAAGTGTTGGGCACAGTATATTCTTTCACCATGGGGGCACCTTCTTTGTGGGGTATATCCATCTGTGATTCTCATATACTATTTTTCATCTGTCAGCTGTTTGCCTTTTCCTTTCCTTGTAGTGACCATATAGGCTTCTTCTTCTTGTTCTTCCTCCATCCCAGTGTGGACTCCTTTGTGGACATTGATGGGAATTCTGATCTTTTTTCCCTGATAGACAATCTGCATCTTTTGAGCACTGAGGTCAATCATTGCCTTGGCTTTATGAAGCCATTGGTTGCCAATGAGAATATCATAGTTGGTTGCATTGGTGACAATGACATCTACTGGGATAGTGGCTTCTCTGAACTTGATTGGGACATCCTGAATCTTTCCCAAAGGTGTTGCTCACATTTCATCAGCTGTAACAAATACCAGTTTGGTGGCTTCCTCTATTTCCCAACCCAGGCCATCTACTGCCTTCTTGGTGATGAGACATCCTCTAGCTCCAGTATTAATAATGGCTTCAAAGACCCAGTCCTCAATCTGATAAGTGGCATAAGCTGATGTTTTCTGATTGTCTTCACTCTCATCATCTGAGTCTTCTTGTGCATTGTGGGCTTTAACTATTCTCCAGCCCTGGTCCTTGCCAATATCTGAAATTCTGATTCTTATTTGTTGTCTGAAAGTCAGAATTTCTACCAGTTGACCAAAGGTTGCATTGGCTTTTTGATCTTTGAGATCCTTGAAGATATTATACTTAAAAGTCTTGGTCTTGCCCAGCTTCTGTTTCTTCTTTCCTTCACTTGATGGAGTGGTGTTCCAGATGATATCTTCTACTGTCTGTTCCAGCTCCACATCTTGTTCCAGCTCTATGTCCTAGTCAGCCTTGCTTGGCTGCATTTCTTTTTTGACAGCTGCTTCTGACCTCTTTGTTTGTGTTTGGGTCTTCTTTGGAGGCCTGCTGACTGGCTTCTTGTAGGGGAAAGCTCAGTTGTCCTTCTTGTTTGAGGTGGTAGGATAAGCTTCCCATTCCTGCTCTTCCTCTGATTCTCTGATTTTCTCAAAGGTGATAGAGTTTGCCTGTTCTCAATTCCTAGCTACATTACTTGGCTGAGCCTTGCATTTGCTTTCTGCTATACACTCTGAGGCATAATGGCCTTCTTCTTTACAATTGTAGCATATTACCAATCATCTTTCATTTATGGTAGCAAACTTCTATACTGGCTGCTTCTTGAACTCCTTCTTGAGGTTGTAGTTATTGTTGTTGGGTATTCCTGTTGACTATAGCAGTTGGGACTATATGGGTGTTCCTTGGTTCGATTTTTACTCCAGTTACTCTTTCTATTATATGGCCTTGTGGGTACCTGGCAGTCCAGTATCTTTGAGCATAGGTGACCTTCTGTACTAGGTCTAGTGCCATTGGAGTGGATCAGATGGCTAAGGCAATTTCTTGGTGGATACCTTTCATGAAGGTATTTTTAGCCACCTGGTCTTGAACTGCATCAGAGTAGTCAGCTAGGACTATTTGATGCTGGATCCTTGTGTAGAATGTATTTGGGTCTTCAGTCATTCCTTAACAGATGGTATTCAATTAATCCTTAAGAGCTTGTTTGATTTCATCAGTATAGTAGATGTTCTGGAGCCAAGTCTTCATGGCTAATAGTGTTGCTAGGTTATTGGCTCCTGCATGATTGACTGCATTAAAGGCAGTTCTTGCTGGGCCTCGAAGGCTTACAGGGAGTAGGGCTACTTGCTGTGTTGCAGTCAGGGTCTTGATAGCAGTATACTGCTCGAAATCATCAATGAAGGTGATGATTGACTCATCAGAGATATATCTATGGAATATGGGTGGTCTTATATCCATTCTGTCTGATAGTGTTGTGTGGGTTCTTGTAGTAGTTGTTTGTTGTTTAGCTTGAAAGTGAGGGATTCAACTTGAATCATCAGTCAATGGGCACCAAGTTGTAATATAGCAGATGCTAAACTTATCAAGTATATCAGATTTCTTTATCTTGAATTCTTATCTTCTTGACTCCCAGAGTCAGTAGTTCCTTGAGGCCAAATGTGTCAAAGAGATAATCCAAAGGTCCTTTATCAGTATACTTGTTCTTTATACTAACACTTTTTATCTGAGATTTATTCACTTGAAGATACTGAGTTATTTATACAGTTTGCTAACTATGAGGTGGCTAAGTTATGACTATATTTCCTGTGAGTCAGGATTTACAACTGTAGATCTTCTACATCTGCTAAGATTTCTACAATCATAAATGATTTATATCTGTAGAATTTCTACAATTGCTAAAGTTTCTACAGTTGTAGAAATGACTACTATACTATATCAGGAATCGGATTTGTATACCATGATCAAATGTCTATTCTCCTGATTCTTGTTTACTATTTTGGATTGACCATTACAATATTTAGCTATATGCTCAGTGAATGTACCAACACAGCTAATAATAATGATGTCTAGCTTATGGATTCAGAAGTTATATATATAATATATAATAGCTCACTGGGAGTAGTTCTTGATGTAAGAGCCATTGAAGCATCTGGTCTCTATTTAATTGAGAAATAACAACAAAGTCATATATGCTCAGAGTAAGGGGAATATTGATATATATCTCTATGAGAATATCACTAAGCCCTTCAGCACAATCATTAATATACTATATATTCTGGGCATCAATAAGAATATCTTTCCAATAGTCAAAATGATGGCTTGTGGTAATAAGATTATACACATATACTTGAAAGGCACTACTATATATAGCCTGTATGGCAAAAATCATAACAAGAAGTTGATGACCACCTCGAAGTAAGGTAATCTTTACATGATCAATGGTACAGTAATTACTATATGCCATCAGGTCAATCCACTGAAAAGGCAATTACTGAAAGAGTATCAATCATTGAAAAGGCAACTGCCAAAAGAGCAATTGCTTTAAGGGCATCAATCACTGAAAAGATAATTGCTGAAGAGATAACAACTGCCAAAGGGGAACTAATTGTAGTTAATAACATTTACATTCCAGCTAGTACAAGTACAGCAACTGGGATCCTCACTGCTATTTACATCTCTGATGGCTCCAGTGGGAAATAATTTCCAAAAACAGTTGGGTGAAAAGTATTCCTGACCTCAACCAGTACAAGCATTGTCTAAAGAACTAAAAATAATAGAGATCAAAGATGATAGTGAATCCTCTATTGATGAGGGATCCTCTATCAAGGGCAAGAAAAAACAAAAGCCAAAGTGTAGATTCAATGTTTACAGGGAAATGTATTTGGACTTAGGAAGTTACTGGGATGCACTAGTAAGCCCTTGACTAGTAAGGATAATGGCAAAACTATAAGTGATGAGAAATCCTTCCTAAAAGAGCAGGAACTACCAAAGATGTTCTGCCAAGAGCACATCAATCCCTCTAACAATAATAGTAAAGAGTGGTTAAGGATATGGATAAATCTCTTATCAGAAATAATACTTGAGAATGAGAATAAGCATAGAAGGAATTCTAGACTATATTATTAATAAATTAAGTAAGAGAAGTATTCTTATATTTGACTTCTAAACCAGTGACCTCTATATCTTTTAAACATTACAGATAATACTACATCAGTATTTTGGCAAAGTCTAGTGGGGAATTATAAGACCTTTTAAGCTATTAAAAGTCTTATATATATATATATTCCTTAA
>RQIL01011111.1:0-52467 GCA_003951145.1 Jimgerdemannia lactiflua | reverse complement strand
AAAAAAAATAAAAAAATAAAAAACCCTTTTACTCTGAATCGTATTTCTTTCCTGCCCTCGCTGCTCACATTCATATGATCTGTGCCGTAAAACTGCTGAACCCGCGCCCACACTGTATCAGTGTTGCCCTTATGAAATGGTCCGCTTCGACACACACCAGCTTGTCCAATATAGCCAAATAACCCCTATCAAAATCTTTCTCAATCACCACAGGTATAGCATGCCCGCCAGGTGTGCGGCGATCGTGGTCCAGTGGTAAAGTGTAATTCCCGATCACAGTGTCATTCACCACAAGCGGGTCTTGATTGACCAGGTATACCCAGATGAGTTTCCCTACGGCCTTCTTGAGAATATCAATGGCTTCGTGGTGCTGCGGCCAGACATCGTAGAAGGTGCCCGAGTTAGCAGATGCAGTATCGTCCTGTAGCGGGTAATCCGTGGCCAGATAGATGTTGACAATGCCATCAAGCTTGCGTATTGCGCTGACAAGGTCACGCGCGCACTGTGGAAGGTTCTTCGTGGGGACCCCCTCCATCCGCCAGTGAATCGCAACATAGGGCGACAGCTGCGAGGCGATATTCTGGGCGATGGTCTTCCAGTGCATGTTGTACTCCATAAGGGCCAGGGCAGCTGGGTTCGGGACAAAGGGCTCCCTGCCAGGCAGAGGGATGACAGCGGATTTAAGTTTGAATTGCGCAGAGATAGGGCCGACATGCATTAGTAAGGAGGGATTGGACTTACCATACAAGATGCGTATCGACCATCATCACCTTAGCCCTGTCCCCTTTAGTCTCGTTCGTCCTTCCAAAAGCGAGAGCTGGATCATTTAATGCTCTCAGAACATGCCTTAGCATTGTCTTCTTCCCATCCTCCTTCCAATAGTTGTGTACCTTGAACACCACCAGAGGGTTCTCGTACGCTTCATACACGAAGTCCAGACTGTACTGATCCCTGGCGCACGCATTCCCATCCAGGCTGGCCAGCAAAGGGGGGTGGTAATTGGCCGGTTTTCCTTCAACGTCGAGCCGATGCATGTATACGGTCTGCGCCGTCACAGGAAGCGGGTACTCGTGCGACCAAGACAAGAAGTCAGCATGCGTGATATAGGAGAAGGAGGCGGCGTTGGAGGTCAGGAAGGAGGGGGAGTAGTAGTTGAAAAAGGGGAACTTCTGGCATGCACCCATACGTGAGCTGGAGACTTGAGGGAGGACAAATGTGCGATTCAGGAGACCAGAGAGGAATGCCCAATTTTTGACATGCCACTGCGCTTTGGATTCTGCGAACAGCGGGGGGAGAGGAAACGTCGTTGATGAGATGGATCCACTGTGAATCATGGTAGAAAATATAGGATATTAAGAATTACGGGTAATCTACACTTTACCTTGCTCATGAACATATGTCATAAAAACAAACTGACACGGCGAGTAACCACAATACAATTGATCGACTGCTTCGGCCTTGGACTGAATATCGTATTCCACATTGCCGAGAGCCAGATTCGTGCTCCAAGAGGAGTTCCCCAATGACAGGCTGATGCTCGCAAAGATTGAGGCTGTAAGGGTGGCTACCCCGGTGACCAACAGTAGGATCTTTACGGTTCTCTTCTTGGGGCCATGCAACCGCAACGGGGTCGACAAAGTGTGGAAGGATGTCGTCATCATTGACTGTGCAGCTGTCGGTGTTCAAAGAGCTTTGACGACGAATTTTATTTTAGGGTTTCCATGGAAGATACCCACAGAGGGTATCAAAACCAATATATCTGTATCAGCAGGGGCATGGAGGCTGATGCTGACATATTAAGGTCAGCAGGGGAAAACAGAAAGACACATGAATTACTAATGCTAGAAGGATGGCCACTGATATATTCCAAATCTGGAGTCGCAATATGGGGCCAAGTTATCCCACCCCCTAGGACCTGTTAGAAAGTAAAAACGGCACCTAAAACAACCGATAACACTGTACCCCCATGATAATTCAAACACTGCTAACACCAAAAACACTATTAAAATGGCATTGGACGATTTTATGAAAAGCCCTGAAATGTCGACATCAAATTCCAGCCCAATTGCCCATCTGCCACCCGAGATCATATATCAAATCCTTGGCACCCTACCAAGCAGTGATCTGGTACCCTGTGCCTGCATCAAACCACTGCGCGGGGATGCTCTATCACTACTGCTCCGAGGTGGATTGGATCTGACATCACCCCACGAATTAGTCCAGCTCGCCCAACTAGCAAGAGTAGATACAGCATTCTTCAGATTTGGCACAGTCAATATTACGAGGCTCAGTATATGCCTGAGTTATCTTCTAGCGCGCAGTCCACACTACCCCGACACCAACACCCAATGCCGTGATATATGTACTATTATTTCAAACATTCCATATCTGGATTTTCTCGAATTCAGAAGCTTTGTACCCTCGCAATTCTCAAGGTTTCTTGGCAATACTCGTGTCAAATCCAGAGTCCTCACTCGGGTTGGGTGGGAGGATACCTACACATTGGGTGCTCTTATACATTTTATTACCACTAACTCCAAGATCAGCCATGTATATTTGGATGGTATGTCATATTTCCAAAGCATATATATTGCACATATAACCTGTATTGTCGATAACAGTTTATTCTCTACCCCCACAGCTCATTTCAATTCTGTCCCCAGTGAATTACTTCGGCTTGTCCGGCTCCCGCAGCTGCGGATGCTAAATATAACTCGTACGTTGATGATTTGTAACCTCTGCTATATATGCATCCTTAATGTCCATTATTAATTATTGTAACATCCAACAGGAGATACCTATCGGAAGCCGGATTACAGCCCTCTAGGAGCCGTAGCAAAGGAACGAACAGATGGTTTCTCTCTGACAATCAGCTATGCCCCCTTACCTTAAACAGACACATTTTTTTACTGATGGTTGTTAAGGCCGCTCATCCAATAGACATAATTCACTCCTAGTTATATATTCTTGTTCCGCATTTGTCAGTGCAGTACAGATCATAATATTTTTGTGCACAAGCATGGTATGGCATAAAAATACATAAAAAGGCGAAAATGCACATTCATTTTTATACAAGTGCGGTTGAAGTGTGGGATTTCACTGATGTTGTACTGAATAGTATTGCCTAGGACCTATTAGAAAAACAAACAATGGCACCTGTTACGATGACAAACTATGTTACCCAAGAACATCGCCATTGGGAGGAAAACTGGTTAATTCGATATTACTAACAAACCAACCCAAAAACCTTGTAAGATTCCTTTAAAACTATGGACAAAAATCGTAAGAAGCCCTAAAAATGTCGACTCAAGAATCCAGCCCAATAGCCAATCTACCACCGGAGATCATATACCCGATCCTTGGTGCTCTCTCAGGTAGCGATCTGGCATCCTGTGCCTGCATTACTCCACTGCGAGAGTGTGCCATGCCACTGCTGCTTCGAAATGGGTTGAACTCGTTGTCGCCTTACGAACCAGTCTGTGGCTGCACCAATCGGCTGCAAGAGTGTGCCCTATCACGCCTGCTTCAAGATAGTTTGAATCTAATATCACCTCACCAACCAGCCCGGCTCATACGACTAGCAAGGACAGATACCGCATTCTTCAGATCTGGTACAGTCAATATCACCAAGCTCAGCATATCCCTATGGCCTCTCCTGACATGAGATCTAAAGCACCCTGAGACCAACAACCGGTGCCATGATATATGTACTATTATTTCGAACATTCCAAATCTGGAGTTTCTCAATTTCAGAGGCTTTATACCTCCGCCATTCTGGAAATTTATAGGCAATGCTAGCGTCATATCCCAAGCCCTTGCTAGGATTGAGTGTAGTGGTACATATCCATTGGGTTGCCTTGCTCTTTTTATTTGCGGCAATCCCGGTATCAACAATTTGAAAATCAGAGGTATGTGAACGAAGTACAGAAAATACTGCATATGTATACCTATTATTTGCTGATAACTGATCTCTCTATCCACAGGCCGTTTGCTGGGAACTGGGACCACACTACCTCAACTTGCCCGGCTTCCACAGCTGCGAGTACTAGAAATATCTCGTATGTTTTTTTAACCTCGGCATCCATATGCATATGCTGTCAAATATTATTAATAATTCAATGTAACATCAAACAGGATGTATCAACAAAAAGGCAGAATTCAGCCCCCTCGAGGCTATAGCAAAGGGGCGAACAGATGGCTTCTCCTTGATAATCAAGGATGTCCCCTTCCCCTGGACAAACGATGAATGTGAATGTCTGTCCTGTTTTTAGATATGCAGATTCGATGTTGTTCACAGATCCATCATTTCAGATGTTATCCTTATATACAGAAAGTTCACAACTTCGCTCCAAGTAATATTTCTAGTATGTCCTTTGCAGCAGCCTGTTCTGCATCTGTTTTTTTCTGTGCAGTACCATTGCCAACAATAATACCGACTGTACATGTTGCAGTAAAGACTGGTGCATAAGGTGGTCCCGTCTGAAATCGCCTGTACTCTGCACTATCAACCACATGCCCACGGTCATGCAGGGTCTGCAGTACACCCTTGTAGTTGGCGGTTGGTATAAGGCCGGCAACGGCCATTGACAAGGATGCAGGTAGCGGATTGAGTGGTGATAGCCTTGGCGGGTCGGCTCCCTCGTGCTTGCATGGCAGTGGAGATTTTGCTTCATTTTCACAAGTCTGCACAAGCTGCAACAGGAATCGACATGCCCCATTCTTGGCCATCCTTTTGGTCTGCCCCTCAGCCGCCTGCACCAGTCTTCTATTCCCAATTGTAATGCTTGCACAGGCTGTCCACCCATCCTTTACCAGAGTATAGGCAACATCGAGTCCGCTTCCCATACTATCACGGTAGTGGTGGTGTAGATATATATCCAGTTCATTGGTATATGATATGTTCAGACCATCCTGGGCTGTGTTTGCAATCCCTGCCTTGATGGTATCAGGGAGGTACTTATCGAACCAGCCCCGAGCATGGCCATCAAAACAACAGTACAGGAACCCATCAGCAGCTTGCTGTCCAAACAGGCGATCTATCACACTTATCAAACTCTCCATGATGTTCGCCAGCTGCTTATTCCCTCCTTGACCAGGCTTGCCTATGGCCCACCTATCTACACCGAGGTTTGAGGCCAGATCCTCCAGCCCTTGCTTGTTGGCCACCATGCACTGTCGTCTGGCTGTTAGCCGTCCAACATCCTCGCCAGGGAAGTGCTGGTTCAGCCAGCGAGTTGCAGCCAAGTTAAGCAATGCATCTCCCTCCCACTCTAGATTCTGCAGAAGATAGAAACCCCTCTTAGTATGCTCGCTCTAGCGCCCATCTACAACCAAATCCCCCCCCCAAACATTGGTATGCCCACCTTGTTCGTTATCACATCTCCCAGAACTGGTTTGGATGAAGGACATGTAATGCCTCAATAAACAAGGGCTCCATGCCATCGTTGTATACGGGCGAGTTCCCATCTGGCAGTCGGATCAGGCCGAGAAAGTGCTGTATGAATGATCTGAACCCATCTGTTGCTTGCACAGTGGTATAGAATGCTTGAGCCATAGCGTGCATGACAGGGGGTATGGGATAATACACTGATATTTTTATATTTGCAAGAGAAAAACTCCGACAATGTACAAAATACTATGTGCTGGCTAACATGGTGGCCAATGGGCTGTTTATCTTGAAGTCAGGTTCGGTATGCCGAAAAACGAGATATACACGTGCTGATACTGCTCTGTCAATTGTGCGCTCTGGGGTAATGTGAATGGATGCAAGCAGCTCTTGGGGCTCCGAGTGTGTGTTATATGCCTCCCACAGACTGCGTACAGTGGGATATACCTGCACTATAGTAGTTGCAGTAGCATCAGACACACCGTGTATCTGCTTCAGCATGCGCCACCATGTGTCTGCAGGATCCAGCCCCGAGTGGATCTTGGGAGCTGCAATGGGCCTAGCATTTGCGCCAATATCTTTCAACAGCTGTATGACCACCCTGGCAGTCTCCTCTGCATTGTGTGTTTCGGCAATATAGCACTGGCATATCATCTGCAGCTGGATGAGCTGCAGGTCGATCTCCCCCAGGCCCTGCACAATGTACCAGATGCAGTGCCCTGGATAGTGGCGATGCATCTTTCTGGCATACTCACCAAGCTCCAGCAACCTGTCTACCACCACTACAACATTCGCATTGCCCCGAGGCTCCCATAAGATGGTATTTTCCACCAGGTGGCTAGCACCATCCACGACTGCAGAGTGCTGCTCAAGCTCCTCCCTGATTTGTATCCCCGAGGGAGTTTTCAGAAGACGGCGCTGCACAGAAACACTAACACCCTCCAGAGACATGGCAGATGCGATATATCCAATTCTTTTTATTCCCCAATGGTCGACTATTTATAGCATTCATGCAACAATTCGGATGTGGTCAGCATATGTCTGCATAAGCTGGTGGATAGTTCCACCAACTGCTGCAGCATGCTCCTCATCGCTGACCACTATGACAAGCCCATTTCTAGCATTATCATACAGCTTTTGCACAATGCCAATATACTCGGAAATTGCCACCTGCATCTGGGCCAGCTGCACATTACGTGCATCCTGGTCAGTAACAAACCGCACAAGGAGGTCTTCATCCATGCTGGCCAGAAAGCGATGTTTGAATCTGGCCAGCCAGACCCACAGCCGCCAAATCGCAGGCCGCCCCAATGGGCCTGGATAGTCTTTGCATATGTCATGTGTGCCGCTAACCAGTGCACGAAGAGTTATGTATCTGTGTCGAATGGTAGACTGTGTCAGCAAAAATAAATTTCCAAATAAAATGGCAAATGCGTATACAATGGGCAATGTACCTGGTCTCCAGCTGGCGGGCATACTGGGCGTGCTGGCGCAGACTGACAATCAGACCATACAACATGTCCTTGAAGGTGGCAGAGACATCCACGGCATTCTGCAGTCTGTTGTTGTACTGTATGAACTGGTATACAACAAGCGGCAACTTGACATTGAGCACATCCATTGCAGCGATAATCTCGTAGATCGTCTGGCGGGTCACATTTACAAGCAGACTGACGTCGCTCTTGCAGCTGCCAGTGAGCTTGGAGTGTTTGATCTGGATGTTCGCATCCTGCAGGACCAAGTGCATGTCATGCAGATCGACAAGCAGCGGATTGAAGTTGGGGAAGTGTCTGGCCAGATCTGCCAGGTTCGCAAAGACCTCTGTGGTCAGGTTAACTGGAGTCCGGGGGGGGCAGACATGGACAGTAAGGCTGTCTGGGAGAGTGTGGCAGAGGTACGAGGGCAGCGGGGACATGAATGCTGTCCCGAGTACAGCAACAAGAGCCAGGAAAGACAGGACACAGGATAGCTTAGTCGGCATAGTGGAAAACAGGAGGAAGTGATTTATTCAATCGAGCCAACAGGGCTGCCTTTTATCTGCATTTATTTATTGGGGTACCGAATATGGTTTTCGTGCCATGCACCCCGGAACATCTGCCTCCCACCACAGGCCTTTCAGATATGCGCTCACCCGCGCAAGTTCGCCATCAGGTTTCCCAATGTGTGACACACCAAAAATGGATGGATGGATGGCATTGCCTGGCTGCAACTGTGCCTTATGTGTGGAATCGTCAAGCAGGATGGTATTGTGTGGACGATATCGCCCGCAAAATGCAGGATCCTTCCATATTCTCCCCAGATCCTTGATGGTTTTGAAGTCAGAGTTGTACTGCTCATCTGTCAGTCCAAACTTATCACGGGCCCACACTGCAGTCAGTCTGTCTCCATACTCGCCGAAGAGGGCAACCATGCGTGCTACATTGTGGGGGGTGGCCGACGACCACACCATGACATCAAAGTGAGACAGGACCTCTCCAAGAAACACATGCAGACCGGGCCGGAGGTGAAATGCCCCGGGGGTTTTGCAGAGGAGCACGCCATTCAGATCGAGGACCAGCAGCTGCCTGTGGGGGAGCGGATTGTCTGCAGAGTAGCGGGATGTAAGATACTGCTTAATGATACCAAAAATACTGATTCAAAAAACTCACCAAGCAATATCATACGGTGTCCGCTGGCTACAGCAACAGCCAGTACCTTGCCAGACATTTTCATACCGGTCCAGGGCGAATCACCCATCTGTTGAAAGACACGCCCCTCCTCAACCAGGGCCAATGCACGGCTGTACCCAGTAGAGATAGAAAGAACTAGTGGTAGGGCAGGCACAGCCGCCTCCCCAAATGCTGCCACAGTCCCATCCTCATAGAGAACATAGGTGTGGAGTCGTGCAGCAGTAATTTGCCTAACTCTACCCTGGAATGCAGTTACTCTGGTTGGTCTAGGGATGATGAGGGATGCCCCCTTTCCAGGGCCCTGTGGGATTTCTGTCTGCCCATGGTCGTTGCAGCCCCATGCATACACTCTATCATTATTATCAATTGCGAATGAATAGAAGTATCCGCTTGCAATTAACCTAATCTCCCGGAGCAACAGTGGGGTGGGTGTAAGGCCATCGTCCAGATGGCGCGCAACCAGACGCCGTCCCAGCTGGCATTGCTGGCCATGCCCCCATACAAACACCCGCTGTGTGGTTGTCAGTGCCATGGCATGCGAAATCCCAGTAGCAATTGCAACAAATCGTTCGCCAATTTTCAGCCCAAAAATCGCATCAATGCATGATGGGGTGCTCTCTGCAACCGGTGTTGCCACACGGTCCTTGGTCATAAATGAGCCCCAGGCATAGAGATGTCCACCATCGCTCAATGCAATGGTGAATGACCAGCCACAACTGACTGTGGCAATGCACACGCCATCCAGCCCCTCGGCAAGGGCAGGGGTCCATGGATCGCCGCCCCGGCCAAGTGCACCATTTGCATTGCTCCCCCATGTCCAGACCTGCGTAAATGTGCATTTTCAGTATATGGAGGGAAAAAAATCCAGAGACAGAACAAATGGACAGTACATACTTTGCCTTCGGCATCAATGGCTGCTGAGTGCTCGCAGCTTGTGCTGATATCCACAATCCCATCCAGAGATGCTATGACCTGAGGATTGTATGTATACTCGATCTCTGATCCTAGCCCAAGCTGGCCTAATTTGCCCTTTCCATTCACATAGACAGACCCTTGGATGGTTTTTCGAAAGGGGCCTTGCAGGAGAAGGGGTGGTGGGGGGGTGGTTGGCTGCTGCTGCTTGGTAGTGCGATCATAGGGGCGGAATTTTCTTTGATTTCGCTGGCTCATATTTGGGCTCTACTGTAAATATGCAAGCAGACAGAGTGTGTTTTATATGGCAGAAAACTACAAATAATTATAGATGGTCACAGGACTACAGTAGTATTTGGAGCACAGGCAATGAAGGGTCACGAAATGCTGTTTGTATATGTATAGTAGTATAGAGCAAAACACACTTTTTTGAAAAGAGTTCGAGTTAATGTGTGGGTGACTGTTTATCTGATCACATGATTTTTGGGGCGCACGGGGCGCACGCTTTTTATGTATGGTATTATAGGGCAAACGCGCTTTTTTGCCCCGAAAATGTGCAACTGGGTACAGGGACGACACCGGCCTTCAACGGCCGTTTGCGCAACGAATACGCGTCCAATAAAATCGATCTTGGCGGTGCAGATTCGAAGAGAGACGCTGAATCCGATGGCCGAGTTTCGTCCGTTTGGGGCACGTATTCGCCGAGCTGTTTGTAATCAAAGTCATGGCCCAAAAAATCGGCGGCACAGGCAATGAAATGCTGTTTGTATATGTATAGTAGTATAGAGCAAAACGCACTTTTTTGGCCTGAATTCGGGCCATTGTACAAGTGACGTTTTACCCCCGATCACATGACATCGTCCCTTTTTCCGCGAAAAAAGGGACAATGTCATGTGACTATCCCAGGTGAGATCACATGCCTTGGGCGACAGATTAAATCAAAGACAGTTACCCACACTTTTACCCGAATTCGAGCGAAAAAAGTGCGTTTTGCCCTATACTACTATACATATACAAACAGCATATTATTGTTTGCTCATCGACAGCAGCCCGGTGACTGTTGTGTTTTTTACCCTCTGATATTTTTGGTTGGAATCAGCACTCCTGCATGCTTAAGATAAATCTTTAAATACCACTGCTCTGGACAATAGTAGACTTCGTCAAAGAACACATCCATGATAGCCATAAACCCTTTGCTGCTTCTCTTGCCACCACCTCCTCAACGACAACCACCAGTGAGACTACGTCGGAGAGGATTACTGGCATCTCGCAAACATAGTGATTATACTGTTATAGATATGCCACCAGCGCTACCCCCCACGTTCGATGAAAAAATGAGGCTCGTTCTGCGTTCCTAGCTAGAGAGGCGTGGATTCCCGCCTGAAAAAACTATTGACGAGTATCTCTGCACAGGCACCACAAGCGACACATCCGCCTACAGTCCACTGCACATAGCTGCCAGCCAAAATGATTCCTACATCATACGCATTCTTCATCTTGGCCTTGGGGCTGATGTGAATGCTGTAGGATATGGTGCTGTATCGCCCCTGTATATTGCTGCAAAGCATGGCCACCATGAAGCTATTTTGCGACTATACAATTATGGTGCCAGTCCTGAGACCAGTGGCTATACTGTTGGCAAAACACCACTGCAGATTGCAGCATGGAATGGGCATTACGATGTCATATTCGCGCTGTGTAAAGGTACATCTAGGCACAATCGTCAGAATGCACTGTACTATGCCTGCGAGGGTGGCCACATTGAGGTTGTGCAGTCTCTGCTGGTATTTGGTGGCATAGATATTAATGCAAGGGTGTGGACTGGTGGGCGTAGTGTACTGCATCTTTGTGTGGCCCGTGGAGATCGGGATCTTGTGCGCATGCTGGTGGGGGCTGGTGCAGATGTGAATCTTGCCTGTACAGCCTTTGGCGAGACGCCGCTGCATTTTGCAGCATGGGGTACCCAAAACCTGCATTTCAAGTTGCTGGGCTCTCCGGAGCACAGTGAGAGGGTAATGGATGCAATGGTTGCACTTCTTGTATGCGAGTTGGGTGCAGATGTGCATGCAGAGACCAAACGGGGGGGCATCAGCATTGGATATAGCAGTGAGGTGTTGCCGATCCGAAGAGTGTTGTGAAGCGCTCAATAAATGATGCATATCATATTTTTGCCATAAAACATGTTTTTTGAATACATGCTACTTATTCTAATTTACATGAAGATGGAGTATGTTCATATTTCCGGATTTGCTGAATTACATATGGGCTATGGCTGTGTTTTTCAAACATCCTTCTGCAGTCAGTGCAGAGCGATTCAGGTATTATTGTCACTGGCACATTGGCGCATTCCCCACATGCTGTAAACCAGGCACAGTTGACACACTGGCTGCGCATCTCACACTGCTCACAGTGCAGCCAGGCAGTATTGCGGCAGCACGGGCAGGCAGTGTAGGTTGGGTTTGTGTATTCAGCAGAGCACCGGCAGCATCGTGGGATACATGCTGGATCCATTGTGTCCCAAATCTCAATGCCTGAATCTCAGTTTGCTTTTATTTGCCACTATCCGCAGTAAAGCAAAACATATGGCCATTTTAGTTTCGTGGTTGCACAAGCATTAGTTATAAAGGAGACTTGTTCTGCTTTGCTGTAACCACCACAACATGTCTGCCCAATCTCGCAAGCGGCTCCGAACAAGTGCAGATGCAACAGCCACCCCCAACCCAGCCAGCGAGTCTGCACTCACTCTGTTGAGGGGGGTCGCCACTCGGATGGACAATCCCGAATTCATGCGTCACCTCCATTTGATGATAGACCATGCGCAGGCTGGAACAGAGCCTCTGCCACCACCACCAGTGAACACACTCTCCGCATATCTGAGGGCTCGGATACTAGACTATCTTGACTGGGATGATAGAATTTCAATGGGCGATGTCTCCCAGGTCTGGAAGAACATGGTCAGAGAATTAGCACATAATATGATTATCTGGTTCATCCGCACCCCCTATGCTCGTATATATGAAATACCTGGCACTGATGAAAAATGCATAGTAAGATACCTGAATCTAGTCTACCGAAAATATCCATGCCCCGAAGAGCTCCAAGAGGCAATCCACGACAAGTGGAATATTCCAGGTGACTCTCTGTCCAGTGGGCCATCTTCAGTGCCATTACCAGATTATGTAATACAGTGGGTATGGAGCCTCTGGAACTCGGGAGCACACCTGCACACCACTGCTCTCGACCACCAAATTGTTGGATGGCGCAACAAGGCCAAGATTAGCCTGCGTGATTGTGCAGCCATGGGAGATAGAGTGCAGCAGTATGTTGTCAATGGTGGGCTGTTAACCCTGTGGCAGGTGAAGTGCCTGTTCCAGGTTGACAGTATCAGACCGTACATAGCCACCAGCATCCGTGAAGGATGGCGGATGTATTATGAATGCAGCGGGGATCTGGGGCAGATAGAACTTGTAGAACTCCTGATTACAGAGCAGGCAGTACCTAAATGCGACTACCCTTTGCTGCAGGACAAGTGTCTATATGGGTATATCCAATTTTCGAGCTGCTTTATGATTGTCAGTTTTTTGTGGGCCTGTATTAACTTGTACCATTTTTGCATAGATGCCTGTTGCATGGCGAAGTTGTAATGCAGATTATTGGTGATGATGGTGTCAAGCACCCAAAGCTATTCACCATTACAGATGCATTGTCGCAATTAAACAAGGACATAGATGCTACCGTATATATAATATTATGCCTTTTGTGGTATATTTTAAGGGGTGAGGGTTGCTAACATTATATCACCTCTACCAGATCTACCATGTACAGAACTGGGATACCTGGATTTGGAACCTGCCTGGCGGCAGTGAGTGGGTGTTGCCACTAAGTCGGTATGGGAGAGATAGTCTAGCATCATTGGGCATTGGCAGTGGTATATTGCGATTGGGACATGTGTAGAGCAGACAGATGTACTGGTAGCTATTACTGTGTACAGTGGGTACAAAATATATTCTTAGCAGACTGTGTAAAGCTGTGTCTTGTCTGCACATCCATACCGTGTTTGTCTGCAAGATATTGAAAGACTGCATCCCCTTTCCACCCACCCCATGCACGTATCTGGCCAATACTCTTGCCACAGTCATTGAGATAGTACTGTGCGCCCCTCGTCTAAATGAGTGTGTGCTATACAGCATCCACTTTGCAATCCCAATGCTCTTCAGATCATTTTGGAGGCTTGCGAGAAAGGATGCGTATGACACAGAACCATCTCGGGTAAGACTGCCATATTTGTCAAATGGTAGAAACAGAAATCCCGGAGTTGGACCACGATGGGCCAGCCACCTCAAATATGCCCTGACAGGGCAAATGTGCTGTTTGTTGTCATTGCGGTGCAGCACCAGTGGCTCTGTGCCTAATGTATACAGTTTGCCCAGTTAGCAAATTGAAGGAAATAGTAGAAAAATAAAATACACATACATCAATACATACATCCATCCCGGGCATTCTTGCGATGGTCTAGTGTTATGATAATATAGCTGGTTCGGTACTCCACATTGGTTGTTTGCAGGTGCAACACCTCTTCAATTCGTAGGAGACAGAGGAAGGCAAAGATGTACATGCACTAAAAGACATATCATAGGAGTATGGGATTTTGAGGGGGGTTTCACCACCGAATATGCGGATTTTGTTTCATACATACATATTGACGCGCACCAATATGGTTTGTATCTGGTTGAGCATCCCCGTCGCAGCAGCCATAGAGATGTTTCATGTCTTCTACTCTGAGTGCCCGTGTGGACTCGGGTCGCTCGCCAGCATATACCTTACGTCGCTGGAGACTGCTCATGTATCACCTGACCACGACGGACTGTGATGGATTACCAACCCACGCCCCCTTGGTGTGGCAGTAGTAGTACCCTGAAGACTGGGCCTCGATGTTGCTGTAATGATATGAAATGGCAGCACGGATATTCACTGCACTGCCATACTTTGGCAGCTGTCAGTATATTCAGCTGACTTGACCCTGCAGCATCATGATATCATCTTGTATGCATACCTTTAGTCCTTGGCAATTCAGAGGCCTGTTGTATTGATCTCTCGTATTCACATCCTCGCATTTGTGGAAGAGAAAGATGATAATATCCATTGGTGTCTGCTCTGACAGATATTTGGGGTCGAATTCCTCGCGTTGGAGCTCTGCATAGCGACACCTGCTGAACTGAAGGTACTCCTTCCAGTATCTATTGATAGGTGTGCATTAAACAAGTCATCCATATAGAGGAAAAGGATAACATAGCACGTGTACGTACGATTCATGTCGTCGCCGTGTCTCCTGAGCAATATGCTGGTCCATTACCTGTGCAGCGCAGCCAGCAATATCAATGGGTGGTTCGTCATCCTCACTATCCACAGCCAGGCTCCTATCTGACAGCAGTTTCAGCGCCAATGTTTCAGTTGTACGCCATGTCTGTATTGATAATATTTGCCATTCTGTAAGTACATACACACATCTATGTACTATTTAAACAATTTGCTGGCAGCTCGTTGCTTTTCCATTCGCGATATGAGTTTGCGATAGTGCACGGGGGTGGGCACATCTTCGCCATAGTACTCTTCATAGAGGTTCTGCAGACTGCATCCGTGGTCCTCGTATGCCTTATAGAGAAGCTGTAGATATAAAATTGGTCAGACATGGAGATGTAGTTGGGGTAAACCTATTTCTGGGGACCCGCTACCTACCATTCGTTCACTGTAGCGCTTTTTCAGATATCTCCATGACCGAGTATTGAAATATAATTCTCGGAACTTGGCCATGGTTCCATCTGTCACCTGCTGGATTGCTGCCTCCACATTTAATACGGATGGGATCTTGGGTGGTGGCTCCAGTGTTCGGATTATGGTATCTGCCGATTGTGACTCGTCCTGCTTGACATACGGCCAGGACAGCCCGTTACATCGTATACACTGACAGTCCTCGAATGATCACACAGATTCGCTGTCACGGTTCTGCACCCACCGCATTGCCTCGTTGTATCCTCGGTCTATTTGGCGGAATTCATTGGCAACATAGATCCGGCTCTGTTTGAATGTCAGCTCCACCGGAGCGCGGTCATCTAGTGGTACACCCAGAACGTCCAGCAGTGCATTCACTAGTGCATCCTTGCTCTGTTTTATGCGCACCCCTTCATTCCGTGGCAGATGTCGGTTGATATCCTTTGCAATGGCTGTGAGCACGCGAATAGGGGGGTGGGAACGTACCAAGGGGAGGTCCACACCAAAACGTTTGGCTCGGGCCCCTGGTGAATCGTCGGTGTCTTTGCTATCGGTATCGCTGGCACTGCTGTCGGTATTATTGCTGATCTCCTCGCTATTCATATAGTCTGGCGAGCTACTTTCCTCTCTTTGGGATCCCTCAGCTGTCGAATGCTCGGTCCAGCCATGGCTGGGTTTTCTGCGGTGTTTTCTGGCAAGTCGTGGATGGAGTGGTGGCATATTATCCTGTGTGGCAAAAGGCTGATATATCATATATAGTCTTTATAGTTTTTAACTATGGACTGTCGATTCGGTGGCAAAGCCACCTGAGCAAATCAGCTGCGTATGTGTTTTACTTTACCACAAATAGATTATTTATTTGGAAGATATACATACTGTTGGATTTTACAAAAATGTGGACTCAATCTCAGTGAATAACAAATTTCCAGCAATCGCTTCCATCGGACATTGCACCCCCGCTATCACCAGTTTTCAATGCAACTTCCCAAAGGCCTAGTGAATCTAAAACCGAGTTTTGTTGGAATGCTATGGTTTCTCTCAATGGTATGCTCGTCTTCTCCAATATATCATTACATGCGGGGATGTCGGCAATTGAGATCTTCTGCGATACCAGATAATGACCATTTGTGATTTCCTGCAGCCGTATTATGTGATGGTTGGCAAGAAATACGGGAACCAGCAAAGCACGGTCTGGATCAAACACTGTGGGTTGTGTGACACTATGGACAATTCGCCAGAGGCTACAGTCGTTCTGTTCAGGAGGGCGGCAAGATACTTCCAGGGCATCGTGTGATATGGCGGCAGTGTCAGCCCCCCCATTGAGATGAAGATCCCCTGGGGCCGAGAGCCTGATTGTAACAATATCACCGTACCGACAGCGGAGATCGCGTGCATGTCTGTCGTGTAGATGCCAAACCCATTTATAGCATAAATGCATCGTCGACTCTGTCTCCATTGCAAATGTCGCCACCAGGAATCCAGGCCCATGAAGTATATTCATACACCCTACTGCATGATTGGGAGGGAAAGACATGTTAGGCAGCTGAAAATAGTGGGTTGTAAATAATCTCTAATAAATATATAGAACATACATGACTGTTTTGTATTCACATTGCTAAGCCGCACCGTCTGAGGGTATTTGAATATGTCATAGAGACGGAGTTTGTTTTCGATTCTTGATGCCAACATTTCATCAAAAAGCTGTGACGTGTGTATAATATCCTTGCGGCAAATAACATAGTCCTTGCCATCGGTGACTGGAGTGATATCTGGCGAGGTGGCATCTGGTTGGATTGTACAGTGACCGAAGGTGATGTGCTGTGCCCAGACATGCCCGTATTCATCAAATGCCCTGCGTAAAGCTGCCCGGACTGCCTCCCAGTCATCGAGGGCTAGCGCCGACTCTACAGCATCTCTGAAATTTGGCACTGGCTCCACAAGCCCAGTCAGGTCCGAGGCCGTCTTGTTGTAGCGGGTGATATGGTAGGATAGCCGTGGAGATAAAGTTGTGCTCTTCAGTGAAAATAGGCGGTCCTTGCCTGCTAAGGCATCACGTTTGAAATGGGCTTTGAAGAGATTCTTGGCAAGCTGCGATCCCATGGTAACCTCTTCTTTGGTAATACCATCGAGTGGCAGTAGTACAGGCATGGCACCTTCCCTGAGCCTGATTCCAATTTTCGGAGCCCTTTCACCCTCCGATGTGAAAGCACAGCAGTTGGCGAGCAATAATGCAATCGTTGGTGATGGCTCCATCGTTTTCGGTGCGGAAATAGAAGTGTGGACAGCACAATTGGTGTTTGGGAGTGTGTTGGATGATTGTTATCTAGGTGAAGGCCATTTTATTGAGACGGTTTTTACCTCAAGGAACATCCCCACCTCTGTTTGTCTCCTTAGAATTTGATATTGATAGTGTGCTGACAGTTTAATTGTTTTACTCTAAAATGGTATCCCGTTCAGCCGATCGCTGTGGATACAGTTTTCATTCTGTAGTGATCCATTTGTAGGGTTAGTAGAAATGGACCAGCGCCATACCGGGTCAATAGTATACTGATACTAAAGGCTTTAATAAAAGGCATTAATGCCAGTGGACACACCTTCGATCTTGGGATGTTACTTGCCAGGGTGCCTGGTGTTTTGGGATTTGCAGCCTGTTAATGGGATGTTTTTGTGTCATTAGATTGATAGACTAATAAATATTATTATCGTTGATCACTAAGTGTAAACCTAGTCTGGCCCATAGGAGATCCGGTATTATTCACCACCAGTGAACACACTCTCCGCATATTTGAGGGCTCAGATACTAGACTATCTTGACTCGCAGATCTGGAGAGATATGGTCATAGAGTTGGCACATGATATGACTACTCAGTTTCCGCACCCCCATGCTCCTATACATGGAATACCTGGTACAGATGAAAATGTATAGTAATATATCTGAATCTAGCCTACCGAAAATATCCATGCCCTGGAGGATCTCCAACAGGCAATCCACGACAAGCGGTATATCCCAGGTGACATCCTGTCCAGTGGCATTGCTGATCTCCTCTGCATCAGAAATGACCAGCGAGCTGTCTTCCTTACTCCTGGATCCTTCAGCAGCCGAATGCTCTATCCTGAAACCGCTGGATCCCCTGCGGTATCTTTGGCAAATCGTGGATGGAGCGGTGGCATATTATCCTGCAGGATGGGAATGTGTATTTGTGATGTGCGGGCTTTCTAAACCCCTGGCCATATGCTGTAAAATAGATTGTTTTACCATGGGTGTGCTTTCACTACTGAGACCTGGGAAAATATACTGCATTTATTTATTCTGGTGATGATACATATAATACTGAATCCTACTTTAATTTGGAGGTGAGGTAAACTATGTCCATAATTACATCAGAGATTTTTTAGTTCCCAGCAATCGATTCTATCTGGCATTGCAGCCTCGTCGTCATTATTAGATTTCAACATCGCAACTTCCCAGACACCCAAACCCCTTGTACAACTCTTTTTAAAGGCTGTTGTTTCATACAGTGGAACGCTGCCCCCCACACCTTTCCCATGTACTGGGATGTCGACGATCGAGCTCTTGCGTGATACCAGGTAATGCCCTTCGGCTACGTTCTGCAGACGGAAGGTTTGGTTCACATCGAGAAAAATTGGAACATGCAATGCATGGTCCGGATCAAATACCACGGGTTTCGCGGCACTAGGGACAATTCGCCATCGACTATAGTCTATAGGTTGACTGCTCCCGGGCTGGCATGATACATCGCAGGCATCGAGTGACACAGGGGCAGATGTGTCGGGACTTCCACGGAGTTCGAGGTCACCGGGGGATTCGGAGAGTATGATACTAATAATGTCACCGTATTGATAGCTGGGTGTGTTGGCGTATCTATTTCGTACCCTGAGATCCCATTCATGGCGAACATATGTCACGGATTCTGTAATCCTTCCAAATGTTGCTACAAGCATGCTGGTACCGTCTTGAGGTTCCCGATGTAACTTCATACCCCCCACTGCAATATAAAAAAGAGAATATTAGGTCGAGGGCAATGTGTAATACATATAAAAACATGATGGACCAAATAGCATAACAGGACATACATGGCTGACTGGTGTTGATACTGACAAGCCGTGCTGTCCATGGGTACATGAGACCTCTCTGAAGATTCAGACACTTTCTAATAGCGGATGCTACTGGTTCACCAAAAAGCTGTGATGTGTGGATGATATTTTTGCGGCAAATGACATAGTCCTCGTGGTCAATGGCTGGAGTAGTGTCAAGAGAGGTGGCATCTGGTTGGATTGTATGGTGGCCAAAGGTAATGTGCTGTGCCCAAACATGCCCATATTCATCGAATATATCATGCATGGCTGCTTTGGTGGCATCCCGGTTTTCGAGGTCAAGTGCTGTCATTACAGCATCTCTGAATTCGGGCACAGGCTCCATAAGTCCAGTCAGGTCCAAGGTGGCCTTGCTGTAGCGGGTGATCCAGTGGGATAGCCGTTGAGGTAAAGCAATACTCTCTTGTGAAAACATGTGGGCAAGGCCAGCCAAGGCACCGCGGTCAAAGAGAGCACCAGAGAGATTCTCGACAAGCTGCGATCCAATGGTAACCTCTTCTCTGGTAATACCATCGAGTGGCTGTAGAATAGGTGAAGCACCTTCTCGGAGCACGATTCCGATTTTCGGTGCCCTTTCACCTTTGGATGTGAATGCGTGGCAGTTGGCAGGCAACAATGCAATCGCAGGCGTTAGCTCCATCGTATAGACAAGAAAGGAGGTATTTTTAGGAGAGTTGCTGGATGATTGTAGTCGAAGGCTATTTTATTGGGCGGGTTTTTTGATGTCACCATCTGATGCATCAAAAAACTTTACATTATCGCCTCAAAGGACACCCCTGCACCTGTTGCCCGATATGTGCTAACAATTTGGTCGTTTCATTCGAAAAGGGTATCCCGGTTAGTCGATCACAGGGATATGCTTTTCGTTCTATAGTGATCCATTTCGTAGGTTTAGTGGAAATGGACCAGCGCCACACCAGTCGATAGTATTGGTACCAGACGGCCTTAAATAAAAGGCATTAATGCCAGTGGACATACCTTAATCTTGTGATGATACTACTGCAGGAGTACTGGGGTTTTTAGGATTTTCAGCCTGTTAATGAGAGTTTTGTGCCATTAGATTTGACATGTATTGATAGACTGATAAATATTATTAGTCTCGGTCACTAAGTGTAAAACTTGAGGAGATCCGAGATCTTTCGTGCAAATATGGCCTTTGGTTTCCCACCCCCAACTCTGTGGTCATGTTTGTAGATCATATGGGAGAAACCAGAGATGCACGCTACCAGGATGGCCGAATTATATTTGGCATAATCCCACCTTCCATTCCTTTGCTAGACCTGCTCTGTCCAAACTTACAAACAGCTACGATGATACCTAACAATGATTTAAGCATCCTGGACGATTTTGCCAGTATATCAAGAGACCCTATCTACCACGATGTCATTTTGGTCTCCAAGGACTGTGTCCTTTTTGGAGCCTGTCGTGCCATTCTGGCTGCTAGGTAGACATTGTCTATTTTTATTGTATGCTCTGCCTTCTGGGTTTTTCCAACCTAATCCAACAGTTATACTCATATTTTTTCAAAGGTGTATCACCTTGAAGTCAATGCTATACCCAAAATCAGATAGCATACCTCCGCAGATCATGCTTGATGCCATCAAGTCCGGTGTTCTTTCTATTGTCCTTGAATTTATATACACCGGAACAATCAAAATCATCGACATCGCCATTGCCGATAATGTCCACCATGCAGCAAGAATCCTGGAACTACCAAGGCTCATGGACGTGGCCGAGATGGTGGCTGCCCTTTGGGCCAAGACAACCAGGGATCTCATTACAGGCACTCCATGTCAAGACCTCAGATGGGATCAAACCCGTGCCCGTCCAGGTGTTGTCATTCTCGATAAGTTGGTTGCACTCCCCGCATCAGCTCCCGACGGCATGATACGGATGGCGCTGATGCCTATTCCTGCTGGAATGTCCAAATGGACTATAATAGTTAAGTCAGTCGGCATGTATGATAAGATACATACTGGTGAGATTGGGTTGGTGGGCGAGTCATTCATCTGCTGTGATACTGCTATATGTAACAAGCCCTCGACATGGACCTACAATTGGAGAGATACGCATATACGTGGTGTGTGGGAATTTGGTGTAAGACGTAGATGTGTTGGTACTCTTCAGAAAGGCGATGTGGTGACATTTCAGCTAGACAGATTACATCATACCTGTGCCCTTGCCATCAAAGGTCGAGAATGTGATATTAAGTGGACAAGACTTCCAGATAATGCGTGTTTCACAGCTACACTGTATCCAGGATCTTCGTATCAGATCATTTAATCACTGAAGATGGGCTCTATGTAAATACCATTTACTATCATTGTCGAATAAATATGATTTGTATCTATTTTATGATAACAATATACATAAATATCCATAAGGGTTCTATGCAAACGTACTCGTAATACCGGCACTATTTACCATTTGGGACATTAGAATTATTATGTAATATACTGTGCTACCATCCTATATATAACCCGGAGGATTCTGACCCGATATTCATTTTAATCTCTCCTGAATCCACTCTACCACCTATTGTGCACATGAAAGATAGTGGCCGTAATCGTATTCTTCAGGGCTATTACCATCGCACGCTTACGGACGACATTTCTTCTATCCAGAATGATCCCATCTACCATGATGTGATCTTCATCTGTACCGACAACATAGAGATAGGTGCCTGTGGTGTCATACTGGCCTCGAGGTTTGTCGATCTCCTCTCTTCTATATACACATGTCAATATTTCGCAATTATTAATTATATTTTGGCATAAAGATGCCCACCATTTAGAGAGCTGTATAAAAATAAGCGAAAAGGGCCTCGGTATTTCCAGCCGCCCAACATGACCTCCGTGGTGCTCAAGGCCATCCTCCACTATATATACACCGATACAATCGATAGCACTCTCGACATATCCATTACAGTTGGATTATACCGTGCTGCAGGCGATCTGCTCCTCTACAAGCTCATGAAAATGGTGTTGAATCATGCACAAAACATCACGGATCTGGGGGTTGCCACGTCTCTATTCAACGAAGCCATCAGCACAGTACCATTGCATGAATATAGCAGACCTCTCTACGATGTGCTCCTCAAACCATTCCATGGGCGCGTACCATACCCGACCGTGTACAAATTTCCCACATTGGTCACGAATGTTAACAGAAATGTAGCATTCACAGCCTGTATTCATTTCAGTGGCTTGACCTTTATTTCCAAATATAATTATATTCGTCTTCTATATACCCACAGTTGCATTTCGTAGCCCATTGTCTAAGTTATACCTCTTACAGATTTCATCGTGTTGGGGGTTGAGTGGTGGTAGTTCGAAAAATGCTTTGGGCTGAAGTTCAACTAGTACAATGTGATTCCCTCGGATCCAATGCAATACAACAGGGTTGTGATTTATATCTAATTCCCTATCGAGGGGGAGGAATTGCATATTCTCATCTCCAAATATCACCACACGAACCCTGAATGTGTCTGCCGCAAGTTGTGCACAGTCCGGTGCTAGGAACCATAGGTCTGGGATGCAGGGGGACTTTGTGTGCTTTAGGATCTTGTGGATATGGTCGATCTTGTAGCCGAGCCAGTCCTTGTAGATTTCTGGATGCTGCTCCAAACGCACATGCATGGCCTGCTTGATCTGTTGCCATTTATCTTCATTGCCATGGATGGCCACTGCAAGAGAGCGGAAGCCACAGTTGCCATCAGAGATGACATCGTGCACACGTTGAATATTGTCCTGGGGTATTCGCCGATCAAGCCCCTGCTCTAGGTTTCGGGCACGGCATTTGGATCGCCTGGTTTTCTGGGGGGGTGTATCCGGTACATTGAAGCGAACACGTTTCGACCATATCGGTAGACGGCCATGTTGTTGCGTAAAAGTGACTGCCTGCTCGATCAATGCAGCTAACCCATCGTGGAAATGGCCTGGCAGTTGTTTAAATGCACGTCCAACTAAATCGGGAGCTGCGGACTGTAATCATATCAGAATGTTTGCCGTGAATATGCGTAGTAACATAAAACATACACATACATTATCTGGGGCATACTCATCTGCAGGTGCAGGCGGGGCGGTGGGCTGGGGGATGGTAGCGAGTTCGTGATTGTGGTGTAATATCACCCTGGTCATCTTGAATTGATTGGAGTCAGCGCTATATATTACTCTGATTACAAAGGGACAGCCTGTCCGCTTTGTAGTGTACTCTGTCTTTTTGCCAGCATATTTGCCTTGCATTGGACAGGCAAATGCAGCCTTCAGATAACTGCCGTCTATTTTTCTCTTGCGCGTATTTATCAGGATGATTTGTAGATGGGCTTGTGTGGTGTATTTAGTAATAAACTCGTAGGCATCTTTGAAAGTTGCAAAGACCAAGCCTGTCTGCGGTGTTGTGCTATCTCCATCCATTCGGGTGAGCTGCAGTATAGATTTTGGCAAAATCCCGGTGTTTATGCTGGGGCGCATGTGCCCCTACAAATGGTCACGTGATTTTTTCGCCTCGATCTGAGTTTTGGGACTTGATCCACCCGGAGAAACAGTACCACCCTGTTTTCAATACCTTTATCTTTCTAATGTGTCATAGACCCCAAGTTTGGGTGGATCCAATATTTAATGTATAATCCTAAAATAGTTTTGATGGATCGTATATTGAATCTATGCTATTGTGCCAAAGCCAGGTCCGGATTTCAAAATACGGTGTTATGCCAACACACCTTGAATAGTAACAACTATGGGTGACCCCTACATCATCAGAGAGGACTGGCCATCATTGTCGCAGCAACAGTCCTCTGAGCGAAACCACACTTCTATTATTCCAACATCACCATCCCCCGACCACTGGTCCCAAATCGACCAACTGAGGAAGGAGAACTGGTATGTATTTTGTTTGGTATATTATTCCATTTTTGAAATATCACTTACCTACCTCACCTTCCTTCTGATTGCAGTCAACTCCAGCAAAGGATTAGAGAGATAGAGGAATTGGTTCACACAAAGGGGTTTTTGGGTGGTGATTGTAAAATTAGCCCCGTAAAGGTCGAAGGTAAAGGAGCATCCCGTCCTTTGTATGTGGGGTATTGTAACAACCATATACTCACCTCCCTGTTATCCCCTCCAGACGAAGACCATGTACACAAAGTATGGGATGTGCCCAATGCCCAGATCATTTATATTGCTGGGAGCGATAGTGAATGTGATGATAAAAGCGAGCAACAGTTGCGTGACAGCGTTGCATGCAAAAATGAACATGAGCCCGATGACAATATATCGCTGATCCGGCTCCATTTCTCAGAGAGTGATAGCAATAGCGATGATGAAGGGCATCAGCAAGCAGGTGAGTTCGTCATGCGTGTTGACCCCTGGGTGTTTTGCCGATATACCATTATCTGATGCAATATCCCTGCATGTACACACAGGTATGGCCTGCTCTCCATTACATGGAGGGGTGCATCCGGGTGAAGAGCACAGTCACCACAGGTTTCCTGTCCAGATTGGACCTCTTTTGCTCATTGGACTTGGTGAAGTCATCTATGATAGAGTGGGGTTCCATAGCAGTAAATACATTTGGCCAGTCGGATACACCGTTAGCAGGTACGAAAATATGTATGTGTAAGCCCAGTGTCTGAAAAGGGCAGTGCATATATCAGTATTTTTCAATTTTTCATACTGATACCCCTATTTTGGATATAGACCTTTCGCTAGTGCGGTGAACCCATATGAAAACACGACAATAACATGCTCGGTTCTGGATGGTGGTGCTGGTCCCAGTGTAAGTTGTTTTTATCTTATTACAGGATGACATTTTCTCCAGATTTGTTTTGGGATTTACCTATGCAATCTTGCTATCACACAGTTTAAGATCGTGTTTGCCGATGCCCCCGATAGGCCAATGATCGGCACATCATCGTCCGCGGCCTTTGCGAGTGCTGTTCAACTAGTCAACAAAACACGTTTTAAACCTCTGACAGGTCATCCCTCTGGTCCTTTATACATGGGATTCGCTAATCCAGTCATAGCAAAGATGATCCAAGATCTTGATGGTGCTCGTGAGTGCAGAAACTACATTTGGCGCGCGTTTGAGGACATGCAGCCCAGTAGGACTATGGGCTGGACATGGACAAATGAGGCCATGCCTCAGCCTCTACTCCGTCAAGTGGCAGATATATCATTTCAAGCAATCACTCACATGAGCAGAGGTGCCCCCCGCAGTGTACTCCCTATCAAGCGTGATGAGTTTGGTAAATACAAACTCCCTGTCCATTTTGGGACAGTGACACTTATTAGCCTTGGCCTAGTTGTTACGGATAGGCGTGGATTTCACAACAGGCGGTATATCTGGCCAGTAGGGTTCACAACAAGCAGGTAGGCCGTCGTGTATATTACCATAAGTCCAACCAAATGCTGCCAATGTCATTTCTTTAATATATATATGTCTCTCTCTATTAGAATTCACCAAAGTATGGTGTACCCAGATAAAAATGCAACCTATACATGCACAATTTTTGATGGCCAAACTGGTCCTGGAGTAAGTCTTTTAAATCCGAATTACAAATCAACACGATTTTACTGCAGCTCACATATCCTCTGACACTACAGTTCAGGATCGTTCCCAGCGATGCTCCAACCCGACCGATCATCTCCTACAATGCGTCTAGTCCTTGGAAAACTATTATCCGAGAGGCTAGCAGAATCCGTGGGATTGAAATATCCCCTCGATATTCCATCGCGGGCAGCATCATGATGGGACTTTCCATCCCGACTGTGGCCATGATGATCCAGGACCTCGAGGGCGCCAACAAGTGCGAGGGCTATATCTGGCAGGAATTCAGGCCTATGGCAAACCGTGCTTTGACGAGCACCATCAGCAGGTTGAGTACGAGTTTGCGCAACACAGAAGAAACAGGTCATGCAATCAAGTGTCATTTACGCTCAGTACAATGGATGGAACGCGACGAACAGGGCAACTACAAGCTTCCTGCCCTGGTTGGGGATTGGCAGATCCATGCTCTTGGTGTAATCGTCTACGACAGGGGGAGCTTTCATAGCAAAACCCATATTTGGCCCGTTGGATATACTGTGAGCAGGTATGGTAACGATCCACAGATGTCATCGATATATCACAACAAAGAATGCTCAAGGAGAATTAACCTACAGCTTTTTAACTAGGTTATGGAAGAGTATGTTTGATCCTGAACGAACCACGGTATATACATGCTCCATTGTGGATGATGGCTATGCCCCGAAGGTATGTTGACACAGTGTATATTGACCATTTTTATGTCAATACATGCCGATCCTTCCACTCAGTGTTTTTTCACATCTATAGTTTATGATTATTCCAGATGATGCCCCTAAGTACACTATAATATCTGACAGTGCTCCCGGTGCATGGGAAACTGTCATTCAAAGCGCCTGTCGGGTTCGCAATATACCACCCATTGTATCCACTTCTGACATTGACGATTTTGGGTTCACAGACCCGACGATAGCCAAAATGGTACAGGACCTCAAAGGGGCTCGTAAGTGCAAAGACTATGCCTGGCAAGAGTTTGCAATCATACCAACCATTGCCGTTTTGACCCCTGGATGATCATGCCTGTATTCATACATTCGAATAAATGAAACTGCTGACAAATGTAGAAAATATGGGGCCAATGACGACATTGCTCCAGCGTGTGACATTTTGTGAATTCCCTACTCCTTCCTCGAATATGCTAATCCCATGTTTGAAATATTAAACATTTCCTGCCAAACGTAATGACTGTATATATATTGCTTTAGAAGAGCGAGATATGGTTGGATTGATAATCGGTACGGTAATAAACTATATAAAATGCCGCTACCTAGTGGGGGCTGGGCTCCAGCAATGACATAATTCTATACATACATCGAGTCGGTATATATTGGACCTTTAATATAATACTGACATTTACACCTGACGGGACTCAGCGTGCATTTTCGGACGTTGATTTCAATGATTTTCGCCGGAAATAGTCTTGCAGCAAACGGTTGTCGAACCGAACATGTGTTTGCCTGTCATCATACTGCTAAAAACCAATAAACTCTGAGAACATTTCCAAAACGTTTAGCATGTATGCTGCACAGTGCATAAACTCACTATATTCTGAATCAGCGTGTCAAAATATTGATTGCTTGTGATAGCCAGCATTTGCAGTTATATAAATGGGTTGGGCAAGGAATAAATGCCTTAAAAATTTGTTATGCAACTTCATGGATCGGGTATGCCGTTGCATGAATATTGTACTATCCCTTCGCAGTAAAGAAATCCTTTTAGGGGTACTATTGAAACAGGGGTTTCGTAAAAAACAGGCGCCCACAAACAAAACGCCCACAACGATCGCCAATAACCCCTATCCTAAGGGGTTCGCGGGTCTGATTCTAACAGGTCACACCCCCCATTCGCAGTAAAAGAATCCTTCTAGGGATACTGTCTGAAACAAGTGTCGTAATTTCGTAATTCTATGAAATCTCAATCCAGGTGTCCTACCAAAAACACTCCCACGCCAATGCCTATCTTAAGGAGCCCATCAGATCCGATCCCAAAACAGGTCACCGACAACAGGACCTGTGCTCCGTGGAATTAGTTACGTGATATTGAATAAAAATGTTAGTGGATTGATTTGCTGATTTTTTGTCGTCCTAGATCACCCATGTCCTCCAAGGCCGTTCGCTCCTTCTTCAAATATGTCCCATTGTCTACCCCATCCAAATTCATTCTGGGCATTGTGTATATCCCCGGATTCCAGTCAACCTTTGCAAACTCTGCCAAGTTCCATTCTCTCTATAACTTCTGCACTACTCATGACCCCCCACTCACCTTTTTCACCTACGACCATCTTGCACATGGCAAGTCCCTAACTCCACTTTGCGATGCCTCTGTCACTGTATGGTCCCATGACCTCTGCTCTATGCTAGAGATGCACACTTCGGGACCACAGATCCTTGTTGGTGCAAGCATGGGGGGCTGGCTTGCAATCTTAGCTGCCAAAAGAATACCGAGAATTGCTGGAGTTGTGGGTATTGGAACAGGATACAACTTTACAGAGCGGTGGTTGGCAGAGGTACCTAGAGAATTTTGGGGAGATAATGAGTATGTATATCAGCGCCCATCACAGTACTCTAAGTCCGGGTATTACGATGTTCCTGTATCCATGTTGCTGAATTCGAGAGAGTGCCTGTTACCAGAAACTGGGAGGATTGAGATGCACTGTCCTGTAATGTTCATACACAGTACAATGGACAAGGACTCTGATTACAAGAAAATAGTTAGTTTGGCAGAGAGAATTGATGGAATGGTCGAGGTGGTAGTGGTAGACGGCGGTGACCACAGGCTGTCGAATGAGGAGGGTTTGAAAGTAATCGAGAAAGCTGTTATAAAAATGGTAGATAATCTGTATAACACAAACAGTAAAACATATCACTAAAACCAACCATCTACTCCAATAATTGTATTTTTTCATACGTTTTAAAAAGAATAATAAAATAACTCCACTTTAGGTATTGCATGTATGAGGTCATGTCTGTGTTGTACAATAGACTGCATCTAGCGTATATACGGAAATTATAACCCAATAACATATGGGCAGTTCGGAGTAATCCCGCCGCCGCAGTAAATTGGTGACGAATAGCAGCTAGCCAATGATAAGCTGTAGCCTTCAGCCAATGGAACACTGGCGGCTGCTACCCCCACCCAAAATGCACTATGTTCCTCGATCGCATCCAACCTGTGGCTAAACCAAAAGACCACTATCGAGTCTGGCGATGCTGATGGTAAGAAAGCGGTTATTGAGCTCGGTAACATTTTTCACCATTACATGGCCAAGCTCAATAACCGTTTTCTTACAATCACCGTTGCTGAGCTCAATACCCCTGCTGCACCAGCCATCCCTGGTTGCAGACCTCATCGGCAATGAGGGATTCCTCGCTGTTGCTCGCATATTAATCTTTTTCTACTGTGAAAGGATAAAGTGGTTTTATTTTCCGAGCAAGTTAAATCTTCCACGTGGACACACCGAGTCGCAGCCTGATTAGCAACAATTGGTGGTCTATCCTATTGCGTGTATACATAACACTATCGCGTGCTACGCTAAGAGCATCCGATATTTCCAAATCCGTTACATTCGGTGCCTTTACAGCATAGCTGTATATACGTGATATACCAGAGTACATATCAGGATCGCCTAATGTTTGCATCCAAAATGCATATTTAATATTGTCATCAACTGTTCTACGTTTGACGATATCATCATACTGCTGGTCGCATTTAGCACGAATAATGCGATACCTAGCAATGGTGAATGCATCATGACAGGTAACACGTTTCAAGTGCAACCTGATCCTGCCATATACCATCGAATCCTTTCCATACAACTGTACTGCAAAGGATGCAAAGGTGTGGATAATTGTCGTGGCTGCTGCAATGGACGCACCATTTGGTATACATTGCGTAAACAGCTCATTATCCAGTATGTTGTCAAAGAGGGCATTTAATTTCCGCTTCATAACCCCTTGCATCCTGATATCGGTGTGTATAACAAGCCCCCTCAATACTCTATGAAGTTGCCAGAGGGGGGGTGAATTGACTGGTGCATTGGGGCTGGTGTCGCCATCAAGAGCAAAATCAACGCCATACTGTGTGCATAGTCGTCTAGTTGCCTTAGAGCGAAATGCATGAGATATGTCCATGCAGCGAAGAAGGTCCACGAATCCGAAATCGTGCATGACAAGCCCGCAGATTTCAGGTGGGAAAACTGGTGCAGAGGTCTTTGGTAATGCTTGCATGGCGCTCTGGTCTGGTCCGGAGAAAGGGGCGGGGAGTATTTGCAACTTAACGCCTTTTATAAATAAGGCCGGATGACAAATATTTGGCTTCATGACTGCTTAATCACATGTAATGGGCTTGGGCCCGGGGAATTTTCAGCCAGAGGGCAGGGCCCGGGCGCATGTGCCTCACAAAAGGTAGGGAATAGCATTAAAGATGAGGGTGCCTGTGCTCTGGCTGAGTCTCTGAAGCAGAACACGACGATTACCCAGCTGAATCTCTCCAGTATGTCGGAAATCATTGTGTGACTGTTTGAATGTGGGTGATTCGATCCAGCTGACGTTTGCATATTTGTGCATTTTTCAGCGAATAGCATTGGTGCTAAGGGTGCCCGTGCTCTGGCCGAGTCTCTGAAGCAGAACACGACGCTTACCCAGCTGAATCTCGAAAGTATGTTGGAAACCAGTGTGTGACTGTTTGAATGTGGGTGATTCGATCCAGCTGACGTGTGGATTTTTCAGGGAATGTCATTAAAGATGAGGGTGCCCGTGCTCTGGCCGAGTCTCCGAAGCAGAACACGACGCTTACCCAGTTGAATCTCTCCAGTATGTCGGAAATCAGTGTGTGACTGTTTGAATGTGGGTGATTCGATCCAGCTGACGTGCATATTTGTGTGGATTTTTCAGGGGAAAAAACTCATCGCCGGAGGGCCCGAGGACGGTCCTGTACCAAGTTCCATGCATTTTCGGATTTAGCCATTGCAGCAAGCCCAAAAGGAGGGCAGGATATACATGCATTATCTTTACATACTTCATATATAAATTATAATAGGGGCTGGCCGCTATGATAGAGATCTCTGTATATATACCGCCATCTAAAAAACCATAAACACCATCCGCACCATGGCGGGTCACATAGACCGACAACGGCAAGTGAGGATCCTCCAGGCCCTTGTCTCCCCCTCCGAGCCCCCCCCCAATGGTTCAGCGGGTCCATCCGGGTGGTTCACTCTTGGAGAAGATGACGATTGCATTACGCAATATAGACACAATCACGCGACAATCCCGGGCAGACGTGTTGCAACAGTACTACCGAATCGGAGAAGCATTGGAGGCTAACGAAGGTGACCGCGCCACCACAGACAGTGCACGCCAAAGATCGGGAATAACAGGTCCTCAAGATCGTATAGCCGTTGCTGTATACGCGATCTTCCAGATCCGCCCTGCAGCTATGCGCGGAGGGGATGTAGATGTCGACGACATTCGAAAGCTGTCGTCAGAGGGGCGAGACCATCTAAACAGGGGCATCCTACGTTATCGATCGGCAACACACGACAGTTTCCTCTATTCGCGCCCCTTTGACATTGAGCAAGCCCTTGCCAGCCCTGACAGTAGCGATGATGATAGCGGCGAGGAGGGGGGTGCAGGCGAAGAGGAGTGACAATGGGCAAACATTTGTACAAGAGAGATCGGAAATAAAACGATTTATTGAGGGCTGTAAAGGCTCGTCTAGTACAATGATAAATCCCCGCGACTAGTTTCCCAATGCCTTGCATTTCATGTACCACTTATACTTCCTCTCCTGCAGCCTCAACCCGCTCAACTCCCTCCGTGGCTCCTCTCCCATATCCGTACTGCCTGTTCGTATTGTCCGCTGGAGGGCCTGTATGCGTATTTTACGGGCATCCGATCGGACACGCGCGTAGGCCACTCGCTTGACATCCACGCTGGTGTGTGGCGTGGCTGGCAGTAGTTTAGAGCGAGATTTGCCACGCTTGTACACAAAGCCAGTCTCGAGAAGATGTCTTTTGGCGTGTTCAATCAGCGCACCCCTGCTTTCGAGCAGCACAGGATTGTCTAGCGCCAACCTGATGGAGGCCTCGTTGATGGACTGTTCGTAAGCAGTGAGTTCTCGGGCACGTCTCCCATTGTATATAGTAGCCTGCTTGGCAATATCTGCATGTAGAGGCATATATGGTATAGTAGCAGAGGTGTGTGCAGAAGATGGCGGTGCAGGCTAGCACCCAAAAACACAGACAATGATTAAACTGGTTTATCTTTTTTACACCCACCCAAATACAATACAATTACCAGTGAAGCAACATGGACCTGTGATATATGTATTGCGTCACGAAGTTCATGTACACCCATACGAAAAACAATTTTGGAGAAGAGCGGCAGCTGAAGACCATCGAGTAATGCCTGGAGCTCAACCTCGTTGAGCTGGAGTATCAGGTGCGTATCTGTCTCAGCAACACCCGCCTTGCAAAAGGCCGAGTGGTATTGGCCGAGGTTTAGCCGGTCCAAGACGTCATGCAGCGTGGGTAGTGGGATCGTACTGAGGGCCTGGACGAGGAGAAACGGGAGGCATCAGTACTGCAAGGGGTTTGGAGAGTATGGAGTACGTGCTTTACCTCATTCTCCTGCCCATGTATTTCAGCGCCTTCACCCGAACGTTTGGCAAGTGGCATGGTGTTGGGCAAGGTGCACCGATGCTCCTCTGATTTGCTGGGGGCAGTCCGTTGCCATTTTGCCAGGGTGAGGTGTGGTGAGCTACTGCCATTCGCCCGTGTGAAAGGAAAACAGACACAACGTCACAAGGACTGTTGATGACATCACACACAAGCCACAGACGCAAATACATATTTATTATTATTTAATTATTACATCGAGCTAACACCAGCGATTACCCCCAATCCAGCAGGGGAATGCATCCACAGCATTGTAAGCGCGTTTTCCAGTAGCAATCTCCAGCTGGACAGCTAACGGCCAATTGTGTATTGCATCTCTGACTGTGAAGTCATCGATGTGGCCGATTATGTTATCTGGGATGCCCCTGAAGAGAGCATATACCCATTTGGCTTGCGCGAGCATGCCATGCGCTACACGTCTGCTCTTTACCCCGGGCACGTTGGTAATCTCGTCGAGGAGGCCCTTGGCCTTAGTTTTGAATTCCCATGACCTTCCCATCCCCAGCGCCTTCTTGTTGATCTCGCGTCCGAGATGGAGGTAACAAATCAGATTCATTTTGTTGGCGACTCTAACATTATTATCGCTGCGTGCTGCCCTTTCAACAAGGTGTCTGAATGTGCTAGATGGGCCGGGCGAGTCAGAGAGATCTTGATGTTGGAGGTCCTCCACACAACGACGACGAGCGCCATCGATCATATTCCAGAAATCCTTGGCCTGAATGTATTCCATCATAACAATGTCAATGAAATGATCTCATATATGGCAAAATGGTATCTGGTAAAAAATGCCTACCGTCTTAGAGAGGACCACATCTTCCACTGGCTCATCTTCTACGGGCTTCCCTGCTTTGGCGTGTTTGCGAGATCTCCTATCGGGAAGACTATCGGCTGAACGTTTGAACTCGTTCTCTGGTCTTGTCATCGCTTGATCCACTGCCTTTTCCTTCCCCTTATCTCTCGTATCTGGCTTGGATTTAGCTGACAATAGACGAGGACTTATTCGCTTCTGCGATAATGGAGTTGTCGACACGGTCGTTTCAGCTGTAATGGAAGCAGGCATTTTGGGGGGGGTGTCGGGGAGGGGACCATCTGTTGGCGATGATTCGGTTTGTTCATACAGTTCCCGAATCACGGTATGAACATGTGTACGCAGGTCGGGAATAGGGGTTTCGCTCTCCCAGGCTGCTGGATCATCATTTTTCTGTATGGCGTATATCAGGTTAGGATGGATCACTTGTTTTTTGCCACTACTTCCAAAATAATCGCATACACCATAGTCATATTTACGAGCAGAACACTGCAGTAATGATCGGGGTCCGTAAGGAATCTCTTCACAAAATGCAGTAGGAAAACCCCGCAGTCATAGCCATTCGCCTGTTTGGGGACCTAGAACACACATGCTCAATTAATAAAGGAAACCATATACATTAGGGGGGGTCGAAAACATATCCCATCTCATCTACCTTGGACATCACAATCCTTATCTCTCTGTGTGATATATACGATTCTTCTGACTGGCCGGCATCGTCTCTCCTCTGCGCAGCCAGCGCAACCAGGTAATCCAGTATGGGGTTGGCTATAGATGGTCCGCAGCTGTCCAGAGAATCTAGGACTGCGATGCAGGGTCTGTAAATATATTTGGTAATCAGTATAGCGAATACCCCTAATTTTGTTGGCATGCATATGCAATATGGAACCTTAGCTTTGGGTCCTCAGGGGGGGTGCAATCAAGCATTGATTGCATATTACAAAGAACAATCAAGAGCCAATGCAATCTATCAAAATATAGGCAACCTATCAGACACGAACGCAGATCTCCTGGAAAGCCCGATTAATAATAAAACATACCCATTATCATGTACCGGGACCAGAGCGAACTTTGTCTGAAAGGGATCGAATGCAGTGCCGACCTTGGCAGGGTTTTCCAGCAGGCGCGTGTAAAAATATGTATTGGAAATTGTAACTTGTGGGGACTTGGGAATACTGTACGACCAAATCAAACAATAGATTAATATATGATCTGGATCGCAGTCTCGCTGGACTAGTAGAAAAAAAAATAGTATATACACCTACCAATATACTCGTTAATAACAGTGTCGTTGCACCATTCCCCCGGTTCAGCGCTCTTCAGGTCCCTTGGAGTGATTCGTCTGCAGTAGTGTTGATCCCTAGGCTCAAACTCTTCAAGGTCGATTAAATCACGTACGGGGTTGCTGTTATCCCCATCCTGGTCCTTTGTGGTGTCATCAGGCGGAACAAGCCCCAGAAGGCTCTGGAAGATGGTGGGGAGCTCTACGGACGGGTCGAATGAGTCTATGTACTGCCCTTCGGGAGCGGTGAATCGCCTGACCTGGGATTCGGAATCGGTGCAGAGAAGCCAGTGTGGCCCAAGCCGCTTCAGAATAACAACGCTGTCCTGGTTGTTGGCTGCCAAAGTACGGGCTGCTGTCAGCAGATCTGAAGCCGGCATGGGGTAGGTGGCTAGAAGACGTTGTTTGCGAATTCGACCTTGTGACCGCTTTCTAAATTGCCACACTATACGTGCCATGACGTCACCCGATATAAAAAGGAAAAGCAGTCATATACGCTGAAAAATTGCCCCTGGCGTATATGCCCCAGCCCCCCGTGCGCCCGGGTAGGTCTATATTAAGACCCGAAATTCTTCATATAATGCCATAACTCAGGATATTGCCAAAAATGTCCGCATCCGAGAGTGAGGATGACATGCCTTTGGGCCAAAGGCCCACCGCATACATGGCCATTTTATTTGATGATGAAGCAGATGGGTCCGGGTGGTCCGGGTCTGATTCTGCATCTACCGACGATGACCACTACGATAGCGAGTATTGGCATAGGGTTTTTGATGACAGTTCTGAGGATGAAGAGGACAATATGCATTCCCGTATTCTTCAGAAGAAACAAATCGAAGACGATAACAAATTGCAACAGCGCATCATTCGACAAATGCACAATATTCCAGACATTGGCGAATCCTCAGCGCCCGAACCAAAGGAGAATTCGGAATCTAATGTCAGCCCCATGGCATTAGACGATCATGATAATACAGAGAGCAGCAGGTATGTCCTAGAAATACAAACTATCGTTCACTCTTTTCGCACTACTGACCAATATACGCATATTCCACCGCAGTAATACAACCAATGTCAAGTCCACTGTTTTGGGAGGACTAGGTTTCTGGAGTAAATCAAAAAACAAAAAATAGCAAATAATATACAGAATGGATGGGTCGTTTGTATGGGGGTATAATATATATGTACTTCAAATACCTTGCATTTGTGAGAGTTCCAATTCCGATGGAATAAGATTATGCAATACTTGAGATGCATGATATGGAACCACTATCTTATAGTCATCAGGTTTTAAATACAATACATGATTGCATGCCAGGCTTATACGACGCATACATGCTAGTTCTACGAATCGTTTGAATCCTGTAATGTACACACGCACGACACCTTCTCTGCATGTTTTTACTCTGACATTAGCCATTCCAAACAGTTGACGGAAACCCTTTCGTACAATACTTGCAAATGTTTTGCTGGCCTTCTTCAGATCACCTGCACGGCAATATTTGATCTGATCGTGGAGGATGCATCGGTCAAACCACGTCTCCAGTGCTGCGCCAGCCTCAGCGAGAATCTGCATTCTTCCCAGTACATCTCTAATGGTGTTCTCGACTCTGTCGAGATCTATCTGCAGACTGATGCAAAATCTACCATTGTCTACCCCCCTGGAATAGCAGAGGTATCTAAAAAGCGATGACCCATCATCTATCGGTCTATATGCACCATAAATGCCCGAAAGAACAATGGATGCCCATGCATCAAAAATCTGGTATTGCTGGTACTCACGATATACCGGAGTAACAAAAGACACCTTTGATGATCTGTCTCCTTTGTCGAGATCAAGCATCTGCAACACATCTGATGATCCAGTAGCTAACACGTCTATCATGTGCCACCCATTGGCCAAGCACTTCATGTATGACATCTGTCGCTCTGCCTTCCGCAGTAGTCCAGCAGGAATAGGTAGTTCCTTGTACAACTGTAGGAGATCCACCTCAAGCGATGTCAGGTCCTCCTTTCGATCCCGTCGTGCCCACATATCTACCATCTCCTGCCATTTTTTGGGGAGACTGTCTTCATTCACCGGGACACTCCTGCCTGCAATGGCCTCTGTCTCGGCATCTGTCAGCTGTGGCAGTTCCTCGATGTGGCCACTGCCTTGGGAGCAGACCCAGCTGTGCAGCAGCATTGGCTGCCTCCCGGTAGCCTTCGCTGCAGCCTCTGTGAACATACCAGCAGCATCCCATTCGGCCTGCTTCTCCTGAATGCTGTGTGTAATGGCATATGAATGCAAGCCCCCATCAGGTATGTCCTCACAGTGCATTACAGCCTCCTCCAATATCTCCTCGTACTTTGCAATCTGGCTGCTGAGGTGGGCTCTTTGGCTACCAGTGCTTGTGGAGTTGCCGGTATAGGGGCAGGACTGTTGGTAGACAATGATTTCTTTACCATCGACACCGTGCGGACGTCCAGTAAGTTGCACATTTCCTGCCACGGTTCGTGGGTAAAGGAAGAAAAATGCAACAATAATATGAAACAGGTTCTTCGGAATAGATATACCTACACCCAACTTTGGAGTCGCTATGAGTACACGAACACGCGGGCGGCTCGGGTCGCGTGCTCCATTTTCCAAGAAGCCAAGTAGTTTCCATGGCTCATGTATCACCTTGTTGCACAGGGCATGTGGAGAGGCCCGATTAATCAGAACTATCTCCTCGTCTGCCAGCCCCAGATGCTTGCAGAAGCCAACAAGCCGCTCTGCAAATCTGTTTTGATTCATCGGGATGTACACCGACTTCCCCTCCTGGATGATTTTTTTCAGTACCCGACATACTGCAGTGAGGTCATCTGAGATGAACAGGTCATGGCCACGGATGCCACCAATGCCACCCTTGTTAACTGTAATTGCAACATTTTCAGGTGCATCCCAGTCCACGAATGGTAGCAGCATCTTCACTGTAGGCATATCCCCATCGGCTGCTAGCAGAAATACCATGCGTGCCTTCTGCATAAGCACTGTAAGTATCCTGAATGTCTCCTTTGCATGTGGCAGCATGAGTTTGGATATTAATGACAGTGCATTTGTTGCAAACTCGTCTAGGATGAGTATATCATATCCACCACCATTGTCAGCCCGGTCTGCAAGGAGCCTCAGTGAGTTGATGCAGATGGACAGCCGATTTTGCATGCACAGCAACTCCTTGCGCGGTATACGGGTGTCCTCTGGGATATGTGCACGGTGACGTAGCCTAGCGTGCTGTGTATAGTCTACCAGACCAAGTGCTCGACTGGTGTATTCCGAGAGAGTGATCCGAGGTGATATATTGAGGACGGACAGCTGTTGATGGACACCAAGATGCAAGAATGTCATAAGCAGACCCAGAAATACTGTCATCAGCCACTGCAGTAATGTTGTTTTTCCTGACCCCATAGGCGAAACACCAATATACACCATAGGGCCAGCAGTAGGATCGAGTTGAGGGAGTAGACCCAGGGCTTCGGCATCGTCGTCGATCCGCAAAAGATGCTTGTATGTAAAGTAGTCTCTATCAATAATATGTACAATGTCATCGCCCAGAGCTCTCTGGACATCTTCCCAGCTATCACCTTCGGCGTCATCGCACTGGGCCTCCCAAATACTTCTGCCCGGTCCTCCGCATGCTGAGCATGACAAAAAGTGCCTGCCAGTAGCATCAGAGTCCACGAAGGCAGATGGATTGTGCATTTGGATGTGTGCATCCACCTCGTGTTTGGGGCAGAAGACTGTTGTCTTCTCCTCTATGTCTCCAAGTTGAACGATTGCCCCTGTTGCATCAACCAGCTTAAAACAGGGATCCAGGACTGTGTCGGGTGCTGTGAACATCAGAGCCTGAGCTCGGCTGTCTAGTGTGCTAATGCAAACTTCACCACGATCCCGCTCCTTGAGGGCAGTACATTCTGCACGCTTTGCAGCATAATCAATATCCTGCCCCTGATCATCCTGTGCAACACCACTCGCCTCCATATGCTGCAGCGCAAGTAGTCGCATATCCAGCAGTTGGTGCCAGTGTCGCGTCCGTGAATCCAGCCGATATTTCAGTGCCCCCTGTTGCTCTTGCTCAACTACATCACCTTCATCTACACTGCACCATGTTTGGCTGGATACATTGTACCACTGCCCATCTCGCTTCTCGAACACCACCATCGTGTCCTCTTCAAACAGTACAATAGATAGGGTGCGATTACCACTGTCAGCACATTCAACAACAGGCTGTGCAATTGCCTGCAGGAGATGCCGGTTCTTCCGGGCTCGCCATCGAATCTGCGTCTTGGGCCAGGGGTATGGGGATGTGTCAAGCATCCAGTGCCAAGTGCCAGCATCATCGTCATCGTCATCAGGCTGTAGCTCGCCCATAATTTTCAGACCATTAGGTGGAGGTACAATGATCGGAATGCAGGACTGTGGTGGTGGTATCAACAGCGACTCACAGGCCCATGCATGACGATGCGACTTGTCTGGTTCAATGGCACTGATCACCTCTGCTTCGAGACTCCGAGGAGGGAGCTGCCGCTTGGTCCACCAACCAGTGACCATGCACAGACTAAGGAATCGCGGCATTTCACCTGGTCCATTGGGCTTGCAGGAGCCACAGCAGCGGAAGGCTCGGCCATGACTGTGGATACCACAATCGCAACCAGACGACTCGAACTGATATCTAGCATTGTCCCGCCACTGCTCCTCTGCCTCCATCTGTATTTGTAGCAGAAACTCTGCCACGGACTCGGGATCATCATCGCCGTCATACACCTTGATTTTTTTTTGGATCTCCAGTGTCTGGCAGAAGAATATGGCAGGTATGTGGCCACAGTTGCTGTACAGCCACGAGCAGAAGTAGAACACAAAGAAACGCATGTCCCGCTCCACACTAGCAAACACTAGCTTGTGGATCAGGATGTGAAATGACGCTTTGCGGCCATTGCGTGTGCATGCCCGCTGAACACACACATCATCTCGAGTTATGTGGTCAGCCTCGTTCTGTAGAGACAGTGCAATAAAATCCACAAGCGCATCGACGAAGTGGCTGATGGCATCCTGCAACTCCTCGTATGGTGTATCCACAGGATTGAACCACTCTATATCGAGCATCAATGAACATGGTGCGCCACCAAAAATATATTCCATAACATTCGGATAGAGCCCGCCACACTCCTTGTGATCCAGAATGTAGTTGTTGCAGATCTGCTTGAATGTGGCTGTGCAGAACCAGTTGCCACTATCTCGGGCATTTTTACGGAGCTTGCCGATCTGGTATACACGTGCATTGGGGCGCCTGACTGATATGCACGCAGCGGCCTCTTTGGCCTTTTTCAGGCTTTTGTATTCTAAATAAGGATAATAGTGTTAGTTAAGTGTATGTGTCGCAGATATAAATTTCCGATACTATACATACCAGTTAACAGGGTCTGATGAACTCGCAGATCGATCCTGCAGGGTCTTTGTGGAATTGGTCTAGAAGATTCGCCAATTTCCTCTATTGGGTGTATACGTTTCATGACAGTATGACAGTATGACAAAAACTCGGGGGTAATACTACACTGAACCCCTATATATATCTTTTATTGCATTTCGGCTTGGTGTTAGGTTCATACAATACACTGCTTAATCAAATTCATTTAACTCCAGTGCTTTAGTTATGGATCCATTTTATTGCGTTTAAAGCCACGCACTGCTCCACCAATATTTTTCTTGTCAACACCAGAGATTTTGTACTCTTCACCGCCTGTAGTAGCAGTATCAAGCAATTCAGCTGTTGTCCATGAATAACAATACTGCCGCTCGGGGGGGAAGAGTGCCTGTAATAAAAATGGTATACATTATTGATTGGTACTAGTAGACAATCACAGGTTTTTTTCAGTACGCCTACCGAAGTTGCTGGCAAATTTTTGATATATTTTTGATACTGTTCATCATAAACACAGTTGAGAAGAGGACCCAGTTGGCGTGCTGTTCGCTTGATACAATCAGTTACAGCACCCTTATATGCCACCTCAGATGCCCCCCCCTGGGTCTTCCGGTTATAAGAATCACAGAATCCGAAATCCTTAATGGTAAATGAAAGAAATAATTTAGATGACACATGGCTACAAAACAGACTCCTTCTCAAGTCTTACCTCACGAGTAGTACCGTCCTTCAGTCGTAGCACACCAAGGATCCGAGTTCCAGCTGAATACCCCTTCTCATCTATAGTAACCTGTACATTTACTCCATCAATCAGTTCATTCAAATGCCAATACATTAATCCCAAATGAAAATCAAATGACATACAAACTCTTCGGTGATCCCCTTAGACTCCCACTTCCAACCATCGAATCCAAATATATCATTGAGAATATTGATGGCCACCTCGCCAGAGATATAGGGGTGCCCATCTGAGACAAAACAAAGGCTATTACAAACTCTGAATAACGGACAATACACAGTCTTACAGGTATACCTTTTAGCTCTATCAATGCAGGATGAAGCACTTTGCTGAGATTTGCCACAATACAAGCGTGCTCCTCAGCAGTCCACTGATACAAGGCCATATTTTTAAAAGATGTATACAGTCAAGGATAAATCATAGCCCATTTTATATATTTTATTTTCCTTTGTTACAGCGCACTTGAATAAGCTGTCCTTCACGAAAACTTGCACACCATTTCCCATTAAATCTCTGATGACTAGGGTGCTTAGTACACTGTGCTACATTTGGATTGATATAGTATCCAGTGCCCTGTCAAACGAACCAAGCAGGTATCCCCAATGCCCCCCTGAGTTCATCTCTCATTGCATCTGTAGGTTCTTGGTGCATGAGTGTACCCCTTTCAATGCCTCGTAGAAGGGGATATATAAGACGTGCAGGCTCAATATTGGGGTGAGTGAGTAGAAGTACCCCCCCACCCCCGACAACATCGCTTGTCCGTGCAAGAAGCGTCTCAATCTGAAGGGAGGACATACTAGTGGAAAAGGGTGTTGCAAGGATGATGCCAATGTCCTCGCGCCCATTCAGCATGACCCACAGAACCTGGTGTAGTGGGAACCATCCATTTACCCACAGCTGGAATTCACCATCATCACTGACGCATGTGCCAACTATGAGCCACTTCATGGCATTTGGACGCCAGTGTAACTGGGCTACTGCCTGGTCCAATGATGCTGCATCATGGAAGGGCAAATCCCGAGCCATTACCTGCCCATCACGATAGCCAAAATATACCAAACTAGCGGTAGCTTCAAGTCCAACCGTGAAAGCAGATGCAGGATAGACAAGCATCCGGAGATCAATCTCTATGTTGGCATCGTATTTCAGATTTCCTGCCCCGCCATGTGAAGGGCAGGCCCATGTATTCTCAAGTATGTGTGGTCGGCATGGTTGGTCGCACTCCCCAACACAGACGATATTGTAGCAGCCGGGAGTAGTGCATGTCTCCAAGGTGCGGTTCCCACCACCGCACATACAGCATGTCGTAGAGTAGCCAGGTTGTTGGTTCTGTGATTTTGAAATATATTATGTTAGAAAATATGAATAAAACGTTAATGCCACAATAAAACCAATCCTGACTTGCCTGATGCACCGACATGGTATGATCCACAGCTGCAACAAGAAAATGCAGAAAAAAGTGAGGTGTCAGCAAAACTGTAGATCGATCACATCGTTGAGGTCTATGACCAGAAACGAGACTCTGTTCCAATAATATGCTATAGTAGGTCTGTGACCAGATACAGCATCGATCATACAGCTTTAACTGAGCGAGGAGAAAGAGGAAGGGGGGTGGAAAGATATCGTCGAGGTCGATGACCAGACACAATACTCTGTTCCGATGGCATGCTAGTGTAGAGGTCTGTGACCAGATACAGCACAAAAGAAGAGAATAAAAAAAGATGATGCCCGGAGTTATGGTAGAGCTAGTGTGAAACTCACTTGTTTTCCAGTTGCTTAATTGTAACCTATAGATGTAGGGATATGTTTTAGAAGGGTTTTATATACGGGACAATTAAGAGGCACAAGGGGTTCAATAGTCCGAAAAGCCACCCAACAATTGAGTGTCGATGAGCAAACAATAATTTGCTGTTTGTATATGTATAGTAGTATAGGGCAAAACGCACTTTTTTCATTTTCGATCCAGTTAATGTGTGGGTGACGGGTTTTACCAAAAGGGGCACACCACCTGTCAAGAAATCAAGACTGAATAATTGCTGTTTGTATATGTATAGTAGTATAGGGCAAAACGCACCTTTTCATTTGAGTTCGAGTTAATGTGTGGTGAGAAATCACCTGACTCGGCGCACCCCTGTCAGGTGATGGAGTCGGGCACATGCAAGCCACAGTGGGATTCCGGTTTATAGATCACATGACATCGTCCCTTTTTCCGTGAAAAAAGGGACGATGTCATGTGACCAGAAGCAGGGGTGTCAAGCCACCTGTCAAATGAGCAACAATGTTTGCTGTTTGTATATGTATAGTAGTATAGGGCAAAACGCACCTTTTTCATTTGAGTTTGAGTTAATGTGTGGTGGCCGTTTTCCAGCATGGTCACCTGATATGGTTTCTCAGAGAAACCGTGTCATGTGATTATACCTCACCTGATTTTGAGTGCATGCCAAGCCACATGAGCAGCCGACCCAATCAGCAATAAAAGGACTTTGGGGCGCAGAATACAACTGATCGTTTATTGCCAGTATGGATTCTACACTATTTGCCCCCCCCTCCCCCGCTGCTACGGAATCCTCCTCCGATGACAAATTTACATATACCTATGCCCAGCTATATTCCATAATGGCCAGTGTATTAGAGATAGCTGCCGCAGAAGGTTGGCTTGGTGAGCTTCTGTCCGCTCTCGCATTATTGGTGAATAAGCTTGAACTGGCCCTGCCGCCCTGTGACAGCCAGCCATACGACCCCCTCTTCGACGTGGTTGATATGCCTCTAGAAGCGCTATCCCCGTCTGATGTCCCCACTCTGGCTAGAGACCTGAGCCCCCCTAGTGTTGAACTGGCCCTGCCGCCCTGTGACAGCCAGCCATATGACCCCCTCTTCGACATGATTGATATGCCTCTAGAAGCGCTATCCCCGTCTGATGTCCCCACTATGGCTAGAGACCTGAGCCCCCCTAGTGTTGAACTAGCCCTGCCGCCCTGTGACAGCCAACACCCCTCTGTTGCTTCTGATATTGGCTCTGAGATCACTCCCCTTCCTCCAGCTCCTGCTGTGCCCTCTTCCACTGTTGTTGGGGGTATGGTTGCTGCAGACAAACCTGTGGTTGGAGATCGAAAGCGTTCTACCTCTGACCGAGACGATGATGGGGCAGACCCCCCCACGAAATGATCAAAGAATAACAAAGGTATATTTCAAATCCAGATATCGCTAATCAATGACTTGTCTATATTATAGACTACTAAAAATATCTCGTCCTTTTAAAAAGCCAGTTTCGATAAAACTGCATTTCTCGCAGCAATCAGAGATGCACGAGAACGTGCCAAGGACCCAAATTTCAATCCAGGTTTTGATGTAATACCGGAAGGTGTTGATTATTTTACCGAAGATACCCCTCTCTCAGTCATCGAGAACGCCTTCACAGCTATACAAGATATACAAGACCAATGCAGATCGCGTATATTTCTTGTCCGATATTTAATGGGGTGTAACATCAAGCGTATTACAGAAAATGTTGAAAGAAGATTGATTGCTACACAGAGGGGTCGCGAGCAAGCGATCATGCAACAGTACCGTTCCGAAGCCAATTTTGAGCATTTAAAAAATATCAGAGAACATGTGTTGCGTTCTCGTGTTTCATATATAATTTTTAGACACCTTACTATTCGCGAGATTCTTGCTATCAGGGGGGTTGGGGTTACAACAATCAATTATATTAGTGTTGCAGATGCTGACGATATCGGTAATGAGATTGCCAACAGTGATGTACCTGAATAGTTATCTCTTGTATATCATACATATCCTCAGATAGCTAATAAATGCCCGAAATTGACCTTGGAACGGTACGGCAGCATGGTAGCCCCTCTATGCTCTGGCAAGGATGTGGATCTTTTCTTGCGGTCCTTTTATTATGATTGTGGCAAAGTAATTGGCGATCACATGACAACGTTCTCGGAATCTCGTTTTCGAGAACGTTGTCATGTGACCTTTTGATTGTCTCAGATCTGGTTTATTGCGGCGTAAATTTCATCCGCCTCCCCATTACTGAGTTTGTACAGATGTGACACCGAGACCCCCTGAATTGCGAGAATCTCACAATCTGTAAGATCTCTCAGCACTCTATATACCATGCGGGAGTTGTGCATACGAGTTCTGACATCTTTGGTTTCGGAAAGATCAGCCTCAGACCGATATTGCTTTGCACACTCCATTTCTCGGGCCTTTTCTGTTGTGCAATATCTGCGTTGAACATCCTGCGCAATGCGCTCGACACGTTCTCCCTGGTATTTTAGGATCAGTATGGTATATGCCTTGCACTTTTTTGTGTTCTGTCTCGATATTTTGTAGAATTGTTCAATTTGTGCCAGTGACGTTTTGGGAGTGATCGGAGTGATCGGAATAGCCTGGATCTCGGGCCGGAAATCTGGAGCCTGGGCATGTCGGCGGGCCTCCCTTATCGCCTCAATGATGAATAGATTTGTACTGGGTATATCTATTACCTCTGTTTCATCGACATCTTTTAGTAAACATATATGGACTATATGCAATATAGGTGAAACACAAAGAAGTAAACTAACCAGCAGGATCTTGGTCTGTCTTCTGCTTGCGCCCCCGTCTGCGCTTTGGCACTGGTGCTAATTATTCGAAACCAGTATTATTAAAGCAGTTACCACTGATATAACTCCTGCACACCAACTAACCTTCTGGCTCATTGTTTTCTCCCGCTACCTCCCCCAGATCTGATCCTGTCTCTCCTATAGCATCACAGCCTTCCCGCTTTCTAGGTGGTACAGGCTCTAGTTCGGGGCAAGTTTCGGACTCCTCCAGTTTACTGTGCTCCAGTGGCATATCCCCCGGTGCAGTCATTGATCCTGCCATTTCTGCCTGCCATGTGGGAGAGATATCTAGTGGGATATAATGGCAATGATAAGCAAATTATGAATTGCATCATTTACAGGTATACCATCCATACTCGTACCTCCCACATGCATATCGGTTGTATCACCCAAATCAAAAGGTGGCACATATGTTTTGTTTACCGGAAGGCGCAGTATCTCGGCAGTTGGCTGGATGGTGACTGCACTTCTACTCACAACCACACAGTAGTCGCCCTTTGACAAAAACCATGTGCCATATCCAGCAGCTCGATGGGCAAGGGTTGCCAGTGTTTCTTGCACGTCTTCAATCTCCGATAGAGGTGGACCCATGTTAAACGAGATTGCAGGTTGTGACCGGATTCGGAAGGGGGCGGGGCTGGGGGTATTTTGCGTGGGCATCTTGAAAGCTGGGGTGGTGCATGTCTCGATATGTTACTTTTATCCAGATCATCGGCTCCGAGCCGAACACCCATGGGTTGCACAGATTGCTATACTGGTCCATTCTGTCTCGAACCTTCGACCACCTGCTTCAAATATTCCCAGGCCAACACTGACTCCCCAGACATGTCTTTTCTGCAGCCTACCGCTACTCTGTCACTCTGTCCAAGGAAGGTCGACAAGGCAGAGGAGACGGAGTCAGAGCCAGTATCATCATGACCCAAGTGACAATATGGTGAGGACAGGGGGCTTCGTGCTCCTGTGAAAGATATGTGCCAGGCCCAAGGCAGCGACCAAGTTGAGAGGTGGGTAAACCAAACGTACTGGTTGGGTAATTGTATTGGGTTAAATGCTCGACTAATGCCATTCCATGATACTACGAAGGTGCCCGAACCTTTGGCTCTCTCCCCCCTGTTATCTTTCACCATCTCCAGCTTCTTACACTGTGCCCTTGCCATTTTCCTGATGCCCTCTTGCTACTTGTTGGTGATTGGATCCCCCACCCCTCCCAATGTCTTTCAAACTGCATATTCCTCGACATAGCCTGCACACTGTCCACCCCCGGATGTGCCCGCTCTTGCTTGGTTTCGGACCGTGCCGTGCGTACCGCACCTAAATCGGTCAAGCAATTGCTCACAGTCACTGATGAGAGTCGGGTTTTTGCGCTTGTCCCCAAGTCGCTCTACCTCGACGGCCTTTTTGGGCCCTCCTCTGTGCCATGGCCTAGTGCCTAGTGCCCTTGGATTGGATTGGGGTTCGGTTTCGGGGTCAACTGGCTCATGCCGGGTTGCTTTTCAGATCCCCCGCATGTGACCCCTGGTTTGTTCTCACTGGAATGTCTGTCTCCAGTTTTCTATGCTCATCCACAATGGTGCCATTATGTATTCAGATAGCAGAGTATAAGGTTCTCCAAACTTGTACAAAATCGAGTCTGATATATTTTTCCGCAGTGTATCCAATCCAATAAACCTTCAGACACGTGGTTGCCCGCTAGGTACTCGCATTGGACTATGAAACATTGGTTTGGTCATCTTCATCTTCCCCCTTTTTACTTGGTTGATAGTAGACTGGCATTGAATAGTACCATCATTAACAATGTTCTGAAGATGGGGGAGATAATGGGATTTAGTAACTATAACCGCAACCATAACCATAACCCATCAATAGAGCGGTATACTATCTACCTGAATAGTACTGAGTACTTGGTAGCATCCTAGTATTGTGCCCATTGACGTTGCCCCTTGGGGGAACTCGAATTCCCCAATCATTATCATATGGTAAACTCCATCAAAAAGAAGATCCATCACATATGCTCTTCCTAGAAATCCTATAATACAGGGTTAGATCTGTCTTCAGCCCTGGTACCATCTCCAATTGTGATGTTTGGCAGCTGCCTACCGACTACATGTAATCCACAGATGGCAAGATCTGGTATACCATCCTCGATCGACTTGTCTATGGCACTCTTCATTATCTTACCAAGACTGACCAAATCCTGCATAACCAATGTATGTTTAGCATTAGGCGGTTTTATCTCACCAATAAGCAGCTCGACATGCTTTTGGTCATATACTGTCCTGACAATGAAGTCTGGCTTTGTACCCCAGAGGGCCGGATCAAATCTCTTTTTCATGGTCGAGGATGATTTGGAAGTACTATTTGCCCTTTTGAAATAGTAAAAAATGAATATGTTCCACCAGTGCTACTGTATAATACAAGGTCAGTTTTACCTACCATTCAACCATAGTCCTCCTGTTCTTAAAAAATGGCCCCAAAATTGGAGCAACATTGAGGTGGATGTGCGTGTCTTCGATATTATGACTCCGTGTAAATGATGGCCGCTCGTTATTGATCCTTATGTAATATAAGTAGTGTAGATATAAACAAAAAGAAGCATGCCATTCTATAATATACTTTAGCATACATACACATTTGTAATAATCTCTATCATCACTTCACTACCATCTGTAGTTTGTAAGCTTCGGAGATAGCCACGTATAGCAGCTGTTCGTTTCTGGTAATTTGGATTTTGGCAGGCAATCTAAAAACATACTATCTATCAGAACTGTGAGCACATATGCAAGGAGGGGAATGTATTTGAATACATACCTTACTGGTGTTGGCGAACATCTGAACAATACTGTCTGCATTCCAGAAGTGGACCGCTTTAGATACTCGCCTGATGGCATTGGCGTGGTATGGCGCACAGCCAGTGGTATGCTGTGGACAACAACTACACAAGGCGGTCGACAGGCAAGAGCATCTGCCGGGTGCTATCTCTTTGAGGTCAAGTGCCCCCTGACACGTAAGGCTGATGGTGCAATCCCAAAGCTGTATGAGCCACAGGTGTGGGGTGGACTAGTTGCCACTGAAGGGCTTACACAGCAAGGTATCTTCATTGATGCAGTTTTCCGGCTATGCAAGGAAGAGGTTCTGGGTGCTATGCCTGGATACAACACCTCATTCCACCATAGAGATTCTGCAGCAATGCAGGCAGCGCAGCCAAGGGCATGGGGTGTATTGAATGTGTTCACGAAAGTAGTTTGGCATGGTAGTGCTATGGTGGATTTTGGTGCTATAGGTAAAAAATCCATTGAACATGTTTTGGCCAAAATCAGTGAAGCCGAAAAGACCTATACCACATCTCTGGCCAGCATTACGCTACAAGATGGCACATCTCTGCGGTACCCCCCACAGCACACTGAAGATAATATGCGGCATGTTGGCATTATGCCATTCAAGCTCATCAATATTTATTTCGTTACAGTGAAGCCTCAACCGGACTTTGGACGGAGGATAGCAAGATTGATCAAGGAGTGTTTTGAAAAGGTCGATGCTCTCATGCTTGCCACAGTGTAAATACATAGAGTATCGAAAAAACAAATAAAATTTTCAGAGACAGCACAAAGGTCTGAAGACATAGTTGATGTTTCTGCAGTGGGTGTGTGGGTTTAGAAACCATTCAAGCAGATCCACCACTTGGATATATTTGGTGTGGTTAACAGGGTTCAGAAATCTCTCCAGTAGATTGATGCATCGCGAGCAATTGCAGGAGTGGAAGGTCGGTTTGCCTGACATTGTATTGCGGCATAATTGCACTGGAGCACTCTGTCTTTTGTACCTGCTCGAACAGCCTAACTCAGCCAGCATACGGTTTTGGGTAGTCGCCTAATCATATGACGCTCACACATTAACCCGAACTCGAATGAAAAAAGTGCGTTTCCCCTATACTACTATACATTTACAAACAGCAACTATTGGTTGCTCATTAACACTCACATGGGGACAATAGAGCATCACATGATGTGTACAAATTGAAGATATAAAAGCAGTGCGAAGCTCATAGTCTGATACTCACTCTTCCACCATGACCACTCTTTCGTCTGACTTCATTGTGAACTACAGTTCTCCGGACCGTATAACTACGTACAAACCCATCCTCCAGATATTGGATATATCATCCAAAGGACGCGATTTCACACTACGTGTGTCCGATGGAGAGCATTGGATATCAGGTATGTTGAAAAGTAGCCCTTTTGGATAATCCGGTAGCTGCAGCCCCATCTAATGTTACATCTTCTACACCAGCCACAATCACTGCCCCATCTCAGACATTGAAGCTCTATGCGGTTATTTCCATCGGTAAATTCAAGTGGGATGGCCTCCCCAGCGGGTGAGTATCTGGAAAAAAATGAATATTTCAGTACAGCCAAAAATCCTGGGTAACATTGATCTGTATTCTACTCAGTTGCATGGAGATACAGGCCTGTAGAATAGTCGCATCGACACACCAGAAGGCAATCGGGGATCCCACAGAGTTCCGGGGGGGCTCGCGCAAACATGCACGAGAGAAAACAGTGGGCGCTGATCTGCCCCCCAAAAAGAAGGTGCTCGCAGGCAAAATCGCAACTGCAGTTGTGCCCAAGCTTGTTGATGTTGCCGGTGCCTTCTTGCTATGGAAGCACGAGGCGACGGTCAAGCAAGTGGGCAGGGAGGAGAAATACGCCGAAGCCTGGTGCTCTGTTGGGAAGGTGAGGGTGGGCATATATTGGAAAGGAGGATGGATTTTTTTTGAATACAGTTGATTGACTAGCTTTATTGTACTTGCAGGGCCGTCTAATTGCAATTAAAGCATTCGGCGATGATGTACTGAAGCTTCAGGGTGTCACTGCTGGACAGCACTATGACATCACCCACCTAAGGCAGAAACTGCTGGGTGGGGGGCAGGCATTCATCGTCAGTTCCGAGACAATCTTCAAAAAAACAGGTGATAAAACAGCAGATTTGATGCTCGAAATAACCCCGCTTTCAGACCTGTGTGCTGATCAGAAGGACAAAAGTAAGCACACACCCGCACGGTGCTTCGTATTAAAATGCATGAGAGAAAATCTGACTCTGTCCTTTTTTTACAGATACTGTTGGCATTATTATCCAGTGTGACAAGGATGTTACCCGTGGCCAAAAAAATGGAAAGGAGTGGGTGCGGCGGAAGTTTACCATTGGCACAACCGATGGAAGAATCGCAGCCACTCTGTGGGACAGTGCTGCAGAATCATTCAAGGGCATCATCGGAAATGTGGCCCTGCTCTGTGGTGTATCTGTACAGAACTATAAAGGATGTGAGTATGGTTGGATGGGATAGTCCCAACCCGAAGTGAGCACGTGTTTTTTAACGGACCATCCCACCTACAGTTTTATCCTTGCAGCTTCCCAGGTCCCCATGTATACTCCTGGACCCTGCCTTCATAGAGTGCAAAGCTCTGCGACAGTGGTACAGCAATTCGGTGAAGGTTGATGGCATTCCCGAAGGTCTTGCACACACTGCTGATTTTCAGCCGATGACACTGGAGGGAGCCGTCGACAAGGCCCGTGACCAAGAGGAAGAAGATGTGTTTTTCAAGAATGATGTTGTTGTGGTTGCTATCAATGACAGCGACATAACGTACACATCTTGTGGTATGTGCAAAAAGAAGATTAGAGATAGCGGGGAGTGCCCTACACACGGGGACGACATTGGTGAGGCATGCATGCAGTATGTATATCATCTCCAAACGGTGTTTCTCTAAGTATCTTTTATCTCGAGTCTGATCATATATTTGTCTTTTAGGTATCTGCTGAAAATCACGATAGGAGAGGAAGATGCCCAAATGAATACAACTGCCTTTGATTCAGTTGGTGAAACACTCTTTGATATGAGTGCCAGTGAGCTGGCCAGTCTTGCAGAAGCTGACCCCGGTGCCTATGATGATGCATTCAGCAACATCGTGGGTAAAAAATATACCTGTAGCATTAGGACCAAATACGTGCCTGATGGCATGATTTTGCAGAGCACAATTATATCAATGGTCCCTGCTTCTGTAGCCGAGTAGTGTATCATATTGAAAATAAACATATATCATGTGATGAAATGAAATGACTGGTTTTACTGGTATGCTTGTATATACTGCGCCATGGCCCGAACAGGCAAATGGCGGCAAATAGCGCGTGACGTAGGTCACTGCTGCCTGATATGGTACCGTGACTCTGATTACAAAATCCAGTCGATCAAAACATTGGCCCCCCTCCCCTCTCACCCGGAACAGATACATGTAAGTGGGAATACAACATCTCGGATTTTATAGCTGTATATCAATCATCTCACTGGAATCTTGTACATAGATCAAAATGTCAGCGGACCCTATCACCCTCAACTGCCTCATCCATGGCGATACGTCTCCATCGCACCGCAACTTTGCTGTCACGATTTCAAGGACTGAAAGGATCAGCACACTCAAGGATCTTATTAAGGAGAGGTGTTCACCAGAACTCGATCATATTACAGCCAGAAACCTCAAACTATGGAAGGTTAACATCCCTCTTGACAAACCCAATGATCTGTTGACCGCCCTCGAAGCCAACCCAACAGCCGCTATCGATACAGTGTTAAAGGGAGTCCATCTGCTAGCAGCCCACAAGATCCAGCGACATTTTTCGGAGCCCCTGGGTGATGAACACATCCATATCATTGTCGAATGCCCCCAAACCAACAAGCGAGCTCTACCCCGAGATGTCACACCACCGCCACTGCCATTCCAATGTATGTTTGTTGTTATGTTATTATTGTCCCTGCCATACATTCCATCTAATCATAATATTCTCGTATTCCAGACCTCAGCATCCCACCATACGGCTCGCCAAACACATCGAATCGAGTATACCGAGACACCACACCTACACCGACCTCTCGCACAGGCTACACGGGATCACCATCAAAACGTTCAAGGGGGGCTGAAACAGCTACAGGTAGATGGGCTTTGAATATTTCAAGCAGAAAGATCAGCGAGATCCAGTCACTGTCTTTAGAATGTAAAGGGGTGGATCTGCGTAAACAGGTGTTGGTAGTTGGTGTAATAGTGGCATGTAAAAGAGTACTAGGAAAGCGGAGGCGTGGTGATGATGATTATGATTGGATTGCAAATAAAAGACGTGCTTATTCATATCGGTATAGGAAAGCTCATTAAAAAATGGTATTGATTCTTCCTGTCTATCAAAAATACCAGATATCCAATGCCACCTTTGTAAATTCCGACAATAAATGCAATAGAAAGCGAAACATGGAATCAGCGATGTTTTTACCGTATCTCGGTGTTCTGATGAGCTCGAACCCAAAGAAATCGGCAAACAGTATTATCATGACCATATAGTCCGCCAAATTTACGACTCAGAATAAAATTCATAATTCCCTACCAGAAACCATTTCGCGTGATTGAATTCATCTTTTTTTTTTTTTTTTTTTTTTTTT
>RQIL01011110.1:0-32680 GCA_003951145.1 Jimgerdemannia lactiflua | reverse complement strand
GGGGGCAAACCTCGCCTCCCACACCTTCTGCATCAGGGGGACCCAACCACCCCCTTTCAGCACTGCTGCTCTCTTCAGCCACCCCCAGCCCTCTCCTTGCTACTCACCTCTATACTCAATCTCCCCCCTACCCCCACTCTCTCAAACACTACCTCATTGCCTATCACCTGCACTCGACCCTCACTCTTGCTACATATAACCTCCACTAGCTTCCTATGGTGCCCCTTCCCAGAGCCCCATCCCCTTTGCCAACCTGTCAATATATCTTTCATCAATCACTGCTATCTCACCATCTTTTCTTCCAGAGTCAGCTTCTTTCCCTCCTCAAAAACTACTAATCAATGTCTCACTATTTCTACCCACCTGCAATAACCCACCCCAGGGTGAGCCACTCATTTTCTACCATGCCAAGCACCCTTGCCCGAAGTACATCCCACCTCTCCTACTCATGCTCCCTATTTACACTACCTAGATACTTGCTCCACCTCTCTCCAAAAATCCACCAACACCTCACACTCCCCTAGCCAGTGCTTGGGGGTCTGCACTACTCCTCTAGTCTACCCAACCCCCAAGAACTCCTCACACTCAAAGTCTCCTCCTGCCACCAAATGACCAGTCCTATAGTTCAGCATCACATTTCGCCTCATTACCCTCCACCATACCACCCAGAACTTCAGGGGGACCCACTTCTTCACCTCAGCCCCCAAGCCCAGAGGCCTGACCAATCCAACTGGATCTTTTCATATTGACAAGGCCAGCATCTGGGATGCTTTTCATGATGACAATATCCCATGGCTTGAAAGTGCTTCTTTTTTTCTTCAATTTCTCCTAATTTTAAGAATCACATCATACTTGAGTGAGAGAGTAGAGAGGGGCTTTACTTCAGTTTGAGAGAAGAATTCTACTCTATTTCTTCTCTTTGTAAGTATGGTGATGAATTCTTGGAATAAGATTCCTTCTGCAATGATTTTTTGCAATTTCTGTTCAAGAGGCTATCTGGACTACTGGTCTAGTATATGGTATTAATAGCAGTAGTCTCTTAGTGAGTGGAAAACGACTTGGTGAGGGCATCTGCCCATTCAGAAGGCTCTTCTTGATAGTTTTCAGGCCTTGGGATAACTGGCTGTAACCTGGGTCTAGCTTCTTCTTCACTTCAGAAGGTGTTATCAGCTTCTTCTTCTTATGGTATCCAATTTGGATCATCCCATATAACAATTGCAGGGAGCTCTTTGTTTTCAGAAATGCCATCATCTTCTTTCTCTAGTGGTTAGTCCCAAATTGCCCATACTTCTGCTGCTTCAATTTTAGGATTGGGCAAGACTTGTGCATAGTTTTTCAGCTAAATATTATAGTGGCATCTCTTCTTTCTTCTCCTGCATTCAGGGCATATAGTACCAGGGCTTTTTCGAAATCCCACATGTCTGGATGAGTGTTCTTCACATTTTTGTCTTTGGAGACATTTGGTACATCCTCTGGCTTCTCTAGCAATAGCATTGATTGTGATAGAGATAGTATTTTGTGCCCACACATTATCTTCTAGTATGTCTTCCACCATGTTGATTTGGGGCCTCAGTCTGAGATCATTGTCATTTTCAGAATCCTCCTCTTCTTCCTCCTCTGTGGTGGATTCTTCACCACTAGTATATTATTTTTGAATGGTCACCTTCTTCTTTTTCTTTGATAGCTCAAAACTGGTGACCTTGACTTGGTATTTCTTTTCAATGTAGTCGAATTTGAGTACTTATTGACCAATATTGACATCTGCATTCATCTCCTTCATCCAATTGGTGCTGAGGATCATATTATAAGTAATAGTTTTGGTCATAACTACTTTAGAGATGGTAAACTGAATGTGTCCAAGAGTGAGAGTGATGTTTTGGACCTCTCCCAGGGGTGGAGTTTGGGCTCCATCTGCTACTATGATGCTAAGGCTAGAGGGTCCAACAATGGGCCATTTAATACTGTTCAGGAATTTCTTAGCAATAATATATATAGCTACTTCTATATCAATGAGGATTTTCGCCTTCTGGCCTCTGATTTATTCAAACAGATAAATGCTGACATGCCTTTCTGTAGCTTGCACTGCTGGGGTTACTGGTTCTTCTTGTGGAATGGGAACTCTTTCTGTATATGATCTAGTAGTTCACAGCAACTTATTCCTTACTCCAGCAGATATCAGTTGTAGGATCTGTAAGAGTGGGACTTCTATCTTGGCTTCTTGGATCTTCTTCCAAGCTTCATTGAGATATCTTGGGGCATGGTTATTTGGGATGTATTTCTTTCTGGACTTTGGAGTCTTGGTTTCTGATTCTGGCCCTTCTTCCATATCTTCATTAGCAGATTCTGGTAGGGGATCTTCTCTATTGATAGTAGCTCCAGGAATAAAGAGTGAAGGAGAATGAGAAGATATGTCAATCTGTTCTTCTTCATCTTGAATAATTCTTCTGCTTGTTCTTTTGGATAGTTTTCCTACTACTCAGAGGCAGCTTACTGCTCTCTTCTTCTTTTCTACTGAGTAGACTGTTTCTCTATATTCGGCCTTAGTTGGGTACAAGTCTAGGTCACTGTATTCCTCACTGCCACTCTGCTCATAGTCTTCTACTGGGTGAGCTTAGTGGTTCAGAATTTTGAGTTGCCTTGACTGTTGCATTCAGTGGTATAGTGTCCTTACTGTCCACACTTATAGCATTAGACTTATGCTCTATCTCTTGAAGGATAGTTTCGACTATCAGAGGATGGATAGTTCCTCTGGTAATCCTGATTTTCACATGGAGTATCTTGGCTGGTAGTTCTGATTTTCACATAGATAGTTTAGCTGGAAATTCTGATTTGCATGTGTAGTGAGTCTTTCAATCTGCCCAACCAGTCTGTTTACTTTCAAATTGAGGTCTTGAATCTCATTCTTGTCCTTCTTTCATTTTTTAGTGGGTTTTTCTCCTCTTATTTTTCCTTGAAGGATTCCTTGCAGGGTTTTGACCAGGAGGTCCTCCTTGTCTTTCTTTCTGTTGTCAGTCCAGGTAGTTTCTTGCTTGATATCAAAGTATCCTTGGGCTGCATCTACTTGCTCTTCAGGCTTTCTGATGCCCAGGGTTCAGACATATTGAGCAATGTTGGGTGGAATTCCATTCATAAAGATCATTAGACCAATAATGTCTTAATTGGCAGCATTGAATCTGGCAGCATATATTCTCTTCTGAATTCTAGTGAAGAATGCTCTTGGAGATTCTCCAAGGTTCATCTTCCTTCCTATGATGGATTCTTGGGCTTTGTGGCAGGTTTTATTTCCTATATACTTTTCAATAATCCAGTACTACATGGCCTCATATTGTTCTTCTTCTGATCTTATATTCTTCATGATATCTTCTAGATCTATATTGACATCATTTGCAGTTCTGGTGAAGATGCCTTTAGCTGGTTCTCTCAGTTGGGTCTTGAAGACATAGATTTATCTTTGAGTTAACAAGTCTCTTAGGGCTGCTATCTCTTTGATTATATCTATAAATTCTCTTGAATCTTTCTCTGAGTGTGGGTAATATTGTGCCCATTTCATTATCACTATTCTCTTATTTTGTTTCAATTTCTGAGTCTGATTCTGAGTTGTTGGCTATTGATAGATATGAGCTTGAGTGTGTGGAGGATCTGAGTGATGGTGCTCTCCTTTATATTATCTAGAGAAGTCTTATGGGTAGAACTCTTGAGATTGGAGATACAGGTCTTAGTAGATCAGAGAAGACTCTTGGGAGGAATCTTTCAAGATGATTTTTGAGGTCTTGGACAAGATTGTCAAAGTTGTAGTTGGTATTATCTATTTTGTCTGATATAAATTCATCAAAATCTCTAGTTTATATATCTACTAGTAGAGGATTTCATATAGTGCTAACTTCTGTAATGTCAGATTCTTCTGATGCTGAGTGGTATTCAATTCTAGAGGTAATTACATCTCTTCCTGTCTAAATGCTTTATAATGCTGAGATTTCTTCTTTTATGGTAGCTGGAATTAGTACTATATCAAAGGTTTCAGATATATTGGTCTCCAGGTTGAATTTTGGATTCTGTGAGCTGAAAAGTCACACTAATTCTTTTGAGAATATTCCTAGTTGAGCTCTCAAATGTAATATTCCCAGCTCAATAGAGGCAAATTACAAAATTGTATCACTGTATTGATTAGCTTAAGCCCCTAGTTACTTTGTTAAAAAGTAACAAAATGTTCAGATAATATGTATAGTGTGGCATGTCTTTTGTATAACTATAGGCTTCAAGCATGGCTCAATTGTGCCACTTGATGAAGCATAGTCGATATGTATGTCAAAATAAAGGATCTCTGAGTGGATAGTCACATGATCAGATCATTTGAAATGTTAGCAAAGTCAGTGGTCGATGGTTGATGATGATGGCTTGGCTGTTTGGTTCGATGGCTCAGTTGTTTAGTGGATAATAGATGGACTTTTCTAGCAGTGATTACTTGAGTATGTAGGCTGAATATGCAGGTCAATTATCAACATGCGTGATGGTCGGTAATTCTCTTCGTGGCACAGTACGGGTAAAGAAAATGGAGGTCGATGGCTCACTCATCTGTCTTGACTTGTTAACTTTGACAATGTCAGTTGAATGGCAGGTGACGGTCTGGTATCCTATATGGTAAGTATCCTTGGGTTTCTTGGGTCTTGTTCTCAAATCTCAGGAATACGTGGGTCTCGCAACTTAAATGTGCAGTTCGAATGGTGGTTCGAATGGGCAGTCGGTCTGAATGCGGGATCTCAGTGATGGTCTTGGTGGCAGTCTTTTACTTGAACTGAATGGGGTGGTTTGTTTCTTGAAGTTCATGGCAGTTCGTGGCAGCGAATTCCTAGTAGTGATTCTTGATGGTTTTCCTGGCAGTCTCTGTGTCGTAATGGCAGTCGTTCCTTTAACTTGGCAGCAGTTTTGACTTGAATCTCAGGGTGTAGTTTCCTTGAACTTGGTGGCAGTCAGTGCAGTTTTCAGTATGTGGCAAGAGTAATTCTTTGACTCAAACTTCCGAGCAATCATTGCTCCAGGTTGTTATCTTGTTCTCTGAATTATCCGGTCTCTTGGAGTCTTTCCCAAAGTTTCTCAAACTTAAGTTGGTTACAAACTATTTTTCTGCAAAACCAATTGACTGAGGTTTATTCACTCTAAGAATATGGGTAATTTATACAAGTTTGCTAGCTATGGGTGTGGCTAAGGTATACTATGTTGTGGCAAACATTTGCTATGCTATTGGCTTGCACAATGCAATGGGGGTTTGCTGGATAAGGATATGGATGTAATGCTGGATGCAGATACACTATTGGCTCACACAATTTTCACAGCTGATAGGTACCAAATATGGATACGACAAATGTTTACTACTAAATACAGATATGTTATTGGCTTGCTGATGACAAAGGCTTTGGTGGTTAAACTATTGGCTTACCAGTGGTGAGGACTTCAGCAATTTATGTCATGAGGGTTAGGGTCTTGTGCCGCTGACAAGAAATGTTTGGGGGTAGCTATCTGTTATGGGGGGTTAAACTATAACATGCTTGTGGGGTATTTGTAAGCAACAAGAGGGTGCAGATCTGTACTTTAAAGAGTATAGTACCCTTTATCAGTAGCAAACAAATCATCTTGCTGGATTGTGACTTCATCATTCCGCTCTTCGAAAGGGGCAAGTGCTGGCCAAGAGGTGAGGGGATAGAATAGTGGCCAATCATCTTCAACAACATTCTCCAATCCTTGAACAGCTTGGATGCAGACAGAGAATTGGTAAACTCTCTGCTGCTCTTCTTCTTCTTCTGAGGACTCGTCTGTTTTGGTATCAGATGGGGCTACTTTGGGGGTGGGGTCTTGGAGTTCTTCAACCTCCTCCTCTTTGAAGATAGGAACTTCTTGAGCCTCTTCTTGATTTGGCTCCCAAATGATGTGGTGCAAATTGAGGTTAACAGGGTGGTGGGTAGCGGGTGTGGCTCCAGCAGGCATTTCTATGGTAATGAGTAGTCCTTCAAATATCTCCATGAGGCTCATGAGGTGACCTTGGTGGTTGTCTCGGAGGGGTGTAGTATGGAAACCTGGCAAAGTGGGTTTGGTTTGTTGGCTTCCCACTGTGATGTGGTTGCTTCCAATATAATCAGCTACTTCGGATTCCACCCAGTTGACTTCTTCAGTGGTGAGGCAGACAATATTTCTAGCAGTTACTCCTTGTAAGTGTGCAATGACCCAGGGAATATGGCAAAAGATTTGGTGGATACAGAGGGCTTTCTTAATAAGCCGGCTGGTAGTTAACAATTTGGCAGTAAGGTTTTCCCAGTCATTTTCTTGGGTCTCATTGCGGAGGTGGTGGCCAATCTTGTAGTCGTACCAGAGAGTCATCCAGTCAGTTGTGTCCTTGAGCTGCTGGGTCATAATGTACCAGTAGTTGATAAAGTGTCCAAGGTCTTTGGTATAGAAGTTCAGATAATCCAAGGTATCTAGGTGCCAGATAGCCTGCTTGATGGCATTAAGGACAATGGTCTTGAAACTTGGCAAAGGGGTAGAGTGGCAAGAAGTCTGGTTGGAATGGCGGGTGAGAGGCATTGTGTTTAGAGTACTTGTTCTTTGGTGGCAGTTCTTGAAGCTGAGGCTGGGTCCTTTAAATATCGTGGTCTTCATTTCAGCTCAGATTATCTTGTCTCCTTTTGGTGCAATCACTTGATGGCTTAGGCTGGTCATAGGTTATAATGCTATAATGTCATCTGATCCTAGCAGTCACAGAGTACTCCGAATTCTGACATAGTCAATTGTAGACATCACATCTGCCACTTGCAAAATTAGAGCTATCCTCAGCAGTTGTAAAGATTCTGGTTTCTGAAATGAGGAAGCGACTAGGTTCTAAGTGCTCAGAATAGCTTGAAGAGTTATTGAGAGTTCAGGAATTTCTTGTGGATTCAGGGAGAAAATATTCTGAGCTTTATTTGAGAGAACAGAGAGGATATTTATACAAGATATGAAAGAAGGATCCAGAAGGATCTGAGTAATCAATGGAAATGCCAAGAGGAAGGTTCTTGGCAATGATGACAAATATAGATCTGCAATGTTCTATGAAGTTCCATGACTAGCTAAGACTGGAGCGGAAGTGACAAGAATGTTCTAGCTATGGCTTAGTGCCAAGAGATGATTTCTAATCATTCAGAAGATACTGGAAGGTTATGGAAAGTACTAGAAAGACAAAGAAAAAGAAATAAACTATGCTAAAATGTTACAGCAGTGAGGGTTACACAGGGTTGGGTGATCTAAACTACAGAGACGAACAGAATACCAGTACATTTGTGAGGACTGGCCATCCTTGTCTAAGGCAAGGGCTCCCATAGTCATGGCTGGGGGTTCGAACCTCTCGGAAATAGTTTTCCTGTAATCCGAGGCAATTTCTAGTAGTGACATCTGTTATGTTGATGGGCTTGAGAAGCGAACCGATGCAATCGGCTTCTTGGGTTCAACTGAAGCATCTGTCATTCTTCATCAGAGATGACACAGATGAAGCAAGAGAAGTTGTTCAAATGTGTTTTGCTTCCCTGGAGTAGTAGAGCCTTATGTAGTTGTGGTGTATCTTGGTCTTGAGTAGAACTCCATCCATGGTCTTGAGTTGGTAGGTGTGATTCATGAAGACTTGGTGAATGAGATATGGTCCTTCCCATTTTGGTTCAAGCTTGGTACTCCAGTTTCCTTCTATGATGGTACGGTATACCAGAACTTGCTGTCTGATAAGCAGGGGGTCCAAATTGGCCTTGCAGTTGTAGTACTTCTTTTGTCATTCTTGTGCTTTGGTAATAAATCCTCATGCTTGTTGGCATACTTTGTGTAACTGGGTGATCTCTTCTGTGACTCGTCTTGTCAAATCTGGCTGGACTGGTTCAGCAGGATTTTGTGCTTCTTGGCCATACACTAGATAGAAAGGGGTCTGTTGAGTAGCAGTTGCCTTGGAGGTGCAGATGCTGAATAAAATTGCTGACAGATAGATGTCCCAGTTTAGTTGATCCCTGGTCCTGCTGAGACTTCGTTTGATGGTCTGGTTCATTTGTTCTGTAAGTCCATTCGCCTGGGGGTAGTAAGCTGTCATTTCATAGCTTGATCTTGAAGCTGCTTGCAAAGGTCTTTATGGCTTTATTGACAAACTCGTGGCCTTGGTCTGTGATAATTTCTTTGGGGACACCATGGTGGCTGAAGACTTCATCATACAGGATTCTGATAATTGTATGGGCATCGGGGGTTTCAATGGCAAAGGCTTCTGGCCATTTTGTCAGGTGGTCTTCAATGGTGAGAATGTAGCATCTTCCTCAGCTGATTACTGGCAGGGGTTCAATGATGTCTATTCCTAGTCTTTGGAAGGCTCCAGCTGGTGCTGCAATTGGCATTAATGGTGCTTGATTGGTGGGTTTCTGTCAGCATCTTTGACAGGTATCGCATTGTTGAATGTGTGCTGAAATTTGTTTCCTCATCTTGGGCCACCAGTATTGCTTTTTGATTCTTGCAATAGTGGCACCAATTCCTTGATGTGCATTCTGGTCATGATTTGTTGTCAAGATCTTTGGTACTTCATCTTCTCTTGGAACTCAGGTGTATCGATCTCCTTCTACTATCCAAAGTTCACCATTGCCTTCTTGAAATTTCTTGAGGTTCCTTTGGATGAACAGCTTGTGGGCAGGCTGAATTCCTTTCTTGAAGCTCCTATGGTGCAGGCTCCAGATGAGGGCAAGGTGTAGATCTTGGTTCATTTGGGTGAGTGGGAAGTAGCCTTCTCTTGTGGGGGCTCCTTTCCTTCTTGTTGAGTTTGGGGGATTCTTGACAGGGTATCGACATTGGAATTCTTGGTACCTTTCTTGTAGATGATGATGAACTGGTATTCTTGTAAGGACATGATCCATCTTGAAAAGATTCCTGAGGGCTCTGGTTTCTTGAAAAACCATTGCAGGGCTTGATGGTCCATGATGAAGTCAAATCTCTTTCCCAAGAGATAGTGGTGGAAATGATCTACTGCCCATACTACTGCTAGGCATTCCAACTTAGTGGCTCTGTAGTTTGCCTGTGATTCATTTGTGGTCCTGCTAGCATATTCGATAACATGCTTTCTCTTGTAGTCATCTTGCTGTGATAGAATGGATCCAAGTCCTAGGGCTGAGACATTGGTTGCCAAGATAAAGGGTTTATTGAAATCTGGTCACACCAGAACTGGGGCTTTAGTGAGGGCCTTCTTAAGTAGATCAAAAGACTTTAGCTGGTCTTCCTTCCAGTAGAATGGCTGGTCCTTCTTGGAGATATCTCTGAGAGGTGCTGCCTTGTCTGAGAATCTTGAGATAAATTGCCAATAGTAGGATGCTAACATGAGGAAGGATAGAGTCTCCTTGGCTGAGGTAGGGGTCAGGTAGTTCTTGACTTTCTCCACCTTGTGGGGGTCATCATGTGTACCTTGAGCTGAGATAACATATCCCAGATATTCAACTTGGTGTTTTCTAAAGAAATACTTCTTGGCATTGAGTCTGAGTCCTGAGCTTTGGATGGTATTGAATACTTCACAGAGGTCTTGCAAATGCTGCTCGAATGTTTCAGAGTAGATGATTACATCATCTATGTAGACCAGTACATTTCTTTCAATAAGATCTCAGTAGATATGGTTCATCATTCATTGGAATGAGGCTGGGGCATTGTAGAGTCCAAATGGCATTCAAAGGTATTTGTACTGTCCTCATCTAGTAATAAAGGCTGTTTTGCAGATTTCTTCCAGGGCAATGGGGATTACTTGAAATCCTTGGAACTGGTCAGTAGTGGTCATGTACTTGGCTTTTCCGAGGGCATTGAGGAGGTCATCGATTCTTGGCAGGGGGTAGGCATCTTCTGTAGTGACCTTGTTGAGTTTTCTGAAGTCCATGACTAGTCTCCATCCTCCTTTCTTTGGTACAATAATTGCTGGTAAAGCCCAGGGGCTTGATGAGGGTCTGATAACTCCATTTCGTAGCATTTCATCTATGTGTTGTTGTTCAAATTCGATCAAGTGGTGTGGTGTTTAGTAGAGGCATTGTCAGATTGGTTTTGCATCTCCAGTATGTATAGAGTGCTCTCCATATTGGTATGGTGGGAAGTTATTGTATGTGGTGGTAAATATATCCTTGTATTCTTCTATCAACTCTTGTATCTGCTGTTGTTGGTCCTTGGTTAGAGTTGCCTCGATGTCGATGGCTTTAATTGCTGAGCTCGCTGAGTCTTCCTCCCTGGTACCATCAGTCTCACCAGAGAGGGTTGCTGTTTCCCAAAAACTCATAGACTTCTTCTTCATAAGTGTCTATCAGTGATTCGAAATATCCCAGTGTTGTTCCTTTGGGGATGGTGATCACCTCAAAGCCCATGTTTCTGATAGGGATGTAGATTGGCGACATCTGGTCATAAATTTGTTCCTCGGCCAAGAGCAGGTGATACTTCTCTCGAAGCTCCATCGATGGTTCGAAAATCAGGTTGTCGGCTTCCACTGGGAGGTACACGTCAAGGCCTTATTGCTGATATGGCTGCAGGATGGTTTCTTCTCTTGCTCGGATGGGGCAGCAGATGTGGGGCCTCATTTGCCTGAACTGGGCAACTTTTGCTACATGGACCTCAATAGGTGGTACTGAGTGGTCTCTGTTTGTGCTTCTGAATCCTCCTTGTCCTCTCTCAATACTGTCCAGCTGCTTTACACCTTGAATGGTAGGCTGTGAGGTTTTGAGGAAAAGAATCTGACAGATGACCTTCAGGGGGTTGAAGCATTGGTGATTCCTTCTGTGATTGTAAATGATGACCTTCAGAGATCTTTGGTAGTCTTGGTCAATAACTCCTCCTTCAGCAGTGATTCCCTCGGCTGCCAAAGATGATCTTGATGCTAGTTGTCCATAGAGTCCCAGTGGTATAGCAAGTGCAATTTGAAGATCAAAGATCTTGGTGCTTCTAGGTCGGATTGTTGTTTGATATGGGAGACAGAGATCATATCCGACTGATCCTTCTGTTTGTACAAGGGGTGGCTGTGCCCATGGTGAGAGTAACTTAACTTGAACAACCAGGTGGGTCTTGAGGAAAGGTTCTCCAGCAGCTGCGATCATGGGTGAGAACTCCATTCGTTCTGGCTTGAAGAACGGCCAATGCACTCCTGTCTTTGGGTTTCTTGTATAATTGAACCTGGTCTTTCCGAGGAGGTTCAGGGCTTCCATGAGGGTGAAGGCAATATTGACTCCTTCTTTTCCTTGGTGTGGGCGACAGTACCAGTGGATGATAGCAAGGACTTCCAGAGGTAGGTCCCAAATAGTAGTCTTGCTTTTGGCTTCACAGTCCCCTTCATGGTTGATCTTCTTGCACTTCTGGCAGGCCCAACAGATTCTAGATTCTTGTAGGGTGGGGTCTTTTCTCTTGACTCAACTTCTGTAGACATCTTTGCTTAGGTGGACACTTCGATGTTCGCACCAATAGCAAGTGAAGGTCTTCCCACAATCACAGTGTCCCTTCTTAACAAAGCCCTCATTTCATTCCTTGACTTCCTTGCTGGTGGGATACCTCTTCCAATACTTATCATAGGTTGGCAGGGTGACTTGAAGGGTACAGGTAATAGTGTAGGAGCTGTTGCTATCCCTTTCAATGGTGAGAGTCTCCATGGATTGGGGAGAGAGAACCTTTTGCTATTCTTGGTAAGTCTTCTTGAAGGTCTTCGGGATTGGGGGCTGAGCTCGGCTGTGGACTGGTACTTGTTTCATTTCATCTTTATCGATAATTGTTGGCATCAGAATCTTCTTGAGATCTAGGACTTAGCAGGTGTTGCAGTTATCCCTTGGTGAATAGAAGCATTTGAAATGCTCGCATGTGCCTAGACAGAAGGCTTGTGAAATTTGGTTTTCTATCAGCAGGGGTGGTGGTTGCATGGATAGTCCTGCAAAATCAAGTGCTGCTCTTTTGTTGTTGGCTCTGTCGATACTTTCAGCTAGACCTTTGATGTCAATAACTCCAACAAAGGGTTCTTCTGGCTTACTGTCTTGATCTCTAGGGGCATTGAAGTCACTTCTCATTTCTTATAGAAAATTTGCTTTACTCTCATCTTCATCTGTGGTTGTGGTAGGTGTGTTACCATGTCCATGCTATTCTGTCTTGGGGACTGAACTTGCTCTCCTCAATGATGCTCTCAACTCGATGGGTACCTTGTGCTTTTGTCCATGAATGGTGAAGACTAGGAGCTGTTTTCTGATGTCCACATTGGCTCCTACTCAGTGCATCCAATCTGTTTCCAAGATCAAGTCATAAGAGGTTGCAGGAGTCACAATGGCTTGAGGTACATTGAGGCAGGCTTTTCCAACTTGAATGGGGATGTCTCATACAAGTCCAAGGGGGGTAGATGCTGATTTATCAGCCATAATGACTCTTGCTTTGGTTCCTTCATCAATTCCCCAACTGATTCTCTCCAACATTCTTTGAGTGATGATGCAGACTGCTGCTCCGGTGTCAATAAGAATTCGGGCATTTCACCATGCACCTTTCCACTTGCAAGTCTGGTGGATTGATGATCATGTCATTGGCTTTCATGCACTGTGTGAATAGTGCTGGGTTCTTGTATGTGTGGTCCTTGGACAGAAAGTCTCTTGGTATCTTCCTTGGTTTCCTTCAGGAATTTTCGCCTAACTTCTGGGGCATTCTTGAGGACTTGCTTGATGGTGAGGCCTGCATTCTGTTGATGGATCTGGTCCCAAAGTGAGGCTGCTGCATGCAGTTTGCTGCTCCTTCAATGTTTGGTTCCTTGAGGGTGAGGTCTCTCATTCCTGATGAGCATCTTGTCTGCTGAGGACTCCACACTCATGCACTCATCTTCTTCAAGGTCAGGCAGGGAGGTAGTTCTTGATACTCTTGATGGTCCGGCCTTGGGCTCAGGGGTGTCTCTTCTGACTCGCTTATCATTTTCCAGTGGGGTGTCCGAGGAGGAATGGGCATGTCTTGGGTGCTTACCTGTAGATACTGTCACTGGCAGCGGTGGGGGTGGGATCCTTGGTGGTCTTCCTCATCCTCTGGTCTGTGCGGGGGTGGCATCCCAAGTCACCTTGGATGGGAAGGCTTCATAGTATGGATAGGTATTGTCTTATCTGTGAAGCCAAACTGCTTCTTCTTCCATTTCCTATGTCTCTTCATCGATCTGAATGAGGTTGACATTTCTGTCATTGAACTGAGTAGCTTGCTTCCTTGGGCAGTGCCTTTGGATGTGGCCTTGATTTCTGCAGTAGAAACAGGTGGGGGTGTGGGGACTGGTTGTAGCTGAGCCTGGGAAGAGCTCCTGTTGTCTTGTTGTCGATAGTCTGGCCTATTGTCATGGCAATAGTCTTGTTGTCTTCCTCCTTGATTCTTCAGCTGTACTACTGTGATGGCTAGGTCCTTCATTTGTTTCGTGAGCATGGTCATTGGATCTTCTTGTGCTCTTGGCAGTTGCTGCTGATGCAGTTGACTGAATTGAGCTGGAGCTGAAGGTGGGGGTCTGCTCTCATAGTTGGCCAACTGGGCTCTGAGGAATGCATTCTCTTGCTCTGCTGTGGTAGATCCTCGAGGTCTTGGAGGTTCAGCTCTAGCTGGCTCTCGGTGGTCTTGCTGGGCTGGTCTGTAGTCTGCTTCCTAACATCCTTGCACTCCAGCAACTTGCTGCTCAATACTCCGATAACCCATCCTAATGACTTGTCTTCTGAGTTCTGGGTATAGGCCATTGAGAAAGGTAGTGGATGCCAATGCCAGTTGGACAGCAGGCTGCAAGTTTGCCTTAATCATTTGCACTTGGATTTGATGGTAGAAACTCTTCAGGGTTTCATTGACAGCTTGGGTCTTGTAGGTTAGAGCTTTTTGTGTGTCTTGTTGGCATTCAAGACCATTGAACTGGACACAGAGCCAGTCTTTATAGATGGTGTATCTTTGCACATGGTTTGCATTTGGTGCGAGGTGAGCAAGTGTTCTGCCCTGAAGATTTCTCCTCCATTCTGTTTGGCTTGGTTGTATCTCTGGAGGGCCGGGCTTCTCAAAAGTGATGCCACAATGCTGAGTTTTCTTTCTGTATCCCATCGCTTAGTGGCTGCTTGTACCTTGATTTCTCCAATGAACTCCTTGATATCTTCATCATCTGTACCATAGAACTTCTGTAAGTAGCTCATGTCTGGCTCATCTTCACTGTTCTCACTGTCTGATACTGGTTCAGGGGTAGCATTCCTTAATGGTTCTTGTGGGGGAGGGGAAGGTGCTCAATGTATAGAAAGTATAGGCAGAGGGCGGTGTCTTGGTGGTGTAGGGGATCTGGGTCTGTTGATTAAGGCTGGAGTGTAGGTTCTTGAAGGTGGTGATCTCCTAAGTGACTGGTAGTTGCTATCAAATGCTGAGGCTCTGAGGGACGTGTCATTCCTTGTCTCTTGTAGATAGTAGTGGGGTGTGAGTGACCAAGGTGTGGTGGTCTGGGTAATTGAAGGTCCTAGGGGGCTGATATAACTGGTGTTGAACTGGTGGCTCAATTGACAACTGTAGTGATATAGTCACTCTGGTCAGAGTTCTTCCTGTAAACTCGGGTCTGTACTCCTCCGGGGGGTCGTCTTCTAGGTCTTGAAGCTGAAGGGGTTCTGGCTGTCCTCTGAGTTGTCTTCTCTCCCTTGAGGTCAAGCCATAGTCTGGGTCACTTCTGTCCTCAGATTCAGTTTTCTGGGTGCTATTCTTGAAAAGGGATCTGGCTGCTGTCCTGACAATGGTGTGGGCCTTCCTTTCCACTAAAGAGGGCTGTCTCTGAACTTGTTGCTGGCTGCTAGGTTCTCCTGGAGTCTCCAATGTAGATGGCTACTGGGTTCTTGAGCCAAAAGGTCAAGTCTTTAGAAAACTATTCCCAGTTGAGCCCCCAAAATGTGGCATATCTTTTGTATAACTATAGGCTTCAAGCACAGCTCAATTGTGCCACTTGATGAAGCGCAGTCGATATGTATGTCGAAATAAAGGATCTCCAAGTAGATAGTCATGTGATTGGATCGTTCGAAATGTCAGCAAAGTCGGTGGTCGATGGTTGATGATGATGGCTCAGCTGTTCGGTTCAATGGCTCAGTTGTTTAGTGGATAATAGATGGACTTTTCTAGCAGTGATTACTTGGGTATATAGACTGAATATGCAGGTCAATTATCAATGTATGTGATAGTTGGTAATTCTCTTCATGGTGTGTACTGGTAAAGAAAACAGAGATCGATGACTCACTTGTCCATCTTGACTTATTAACTTTGTCAACATCCAGTAAATGGCGGGTGATGGTCTGGTATCCTATAGGTGAGTATCCTTGGGTTTCTTGGGTCTTGTTCTTGAATCTCGGGAATGTGCGGGTCTCACAACTTGAATGCGCAGTCCGAATGGCAGTTCGAATGGGTGATTGGTCCGAATGCGGGATCTCAGTGACGGTCTTGGTGGCAGTCTTTTACTTGAACTGAACAGGGCAGTTTGTTTCTTGAAGTTCATAGCAGTCCGTGGTGGCGAATTCCTAGTAGCGGTTCTTGATGGTTTTCCTAGTGGTCTCTGTGTCATAACAGTGGTCCTTCCTTTAACTTAGTGGCGGTTTTGACTTGAATCTTGGGGTGTGGTTTCCTTGAACTTGGCAGTGGTTGGTGCAGTTTTCGGTACATGGCAAGAGTAATTCTTTAACTCAAACTTCTGAGCAATCATTGCTCCAGGTCGTTATCTTATTCTCTGAATTATCCAGTCTCTTGGAGTCTTTCCCAAAGTTTCTCAAAAACTTAAGTTGGTTGCGAACTATTTTCCTGCAAAACCAAATGACTGAGGATTATTCACTCTAAGAATATGGGTAATTTATACAAGTTTGCTAGCTATGGGTGCGGCTAAGGTATACTATGTTGTGGCGAACATTTGCTATGCTATTGGCTTGCATGATGTGACAGGAGTTTGCTGGATAAGGATACAGATGTAATGCTGGATGCAGATGCACTATTGGCTCACATGATTTTCACAGCTGACAGGTACCAAATACGGATGTGACAAATGTTTACTGCTGAACACAGGTGCATTATTGGCTTGCTGGTGTCAAAGGCTTCAGTGGTTAAACTATTGGCTTGCTGGTGGCGAGGACTTCGGCAATTTATGTCATGAGGGTTAGGGTCTTGTGCTGCTGACAAGAAATGTTTGGGGGTGGCTATCTGTTATGGGGGGTTAAACTATAATATGCTTGTAGGGTATTTGTAAGCAAAAAGAGGGTGCAGATCTGTACTTTAAAGGATATGGTACCCTTCATCAGTGGCAAACAAATCATCTTGCTGGATTGTAACTTCATCATTCTGCTCTTCGAAAGGGGGAAGTGCTGGCCAAGAGGTGAGGGGATAGAATAGTGGCCAATTATCTTCAACAACATTCTCCAATCCTTGAACAGCTTGGATGCAGACAGAGGATTGGTAAACTCTCTGCTGCTCTTCTTCTTCTTCTGAGGACTCGTCCGTTTCGGTGTCAGATGGGGCTGCTTCGAGGGTGGGGTCTTGGGGTTCTTCAACCTCCTTCTCTTTGAAGATAGGGACTTCTTGAGCCTCTTCTTGATTTGGCTCCCAAATGATATGTTGCGAATTGAGGTTAACAGAGTGGTGGGTAGTGAGTGTGGCTCCAGCAGGCATTTTCATGGTAATGAGTAGTTCTTCAAATTTCTCCATGAGGCTCATGAAGTGACCTTGGTGGTTGTCTCGGAGGGGTGTAGTATGGAAACCTGGCAAAGTGGGTTCGGTTTGTTGGCTTCCCACTGCAATGCGGTTGCTTCCAATGTAATCAGCTACTTCAGATTCCGCCCAGTTGACTTCTTCAGTGGTGAGACAGACTATATTCCTAGCAGTTACTCCTTGTAAGTGTGTGATGGCCCAGGGAACATGGCAAAAGATTTGGTGGATACAGAGGGCTCTCTTGATAAGCCGGCTGGTAGTTAACAATTCGGCAGCAAGGTTTTCCTGGTCATTTTCTTGGGTCTCATTGTGGAGGCAGTGGCCAATCTCATAGTCGTGCCAGAGAGTCATCTGGTCAGTTGAGTCCTTGAGCTGCTGGGTCATGATGTACCAGTAGTTGATAAAGTGTCCAAGGTCTTCGGTATAGAAATTCAGATGGTCTGAGGTATCTAGGCGCCAGATAGCCTGCTTAATAGCATTGAGGACAATGGTCTTGAAACTTGGCAAAGGGGTAGAGCAGCAAGAAGTCTGGTTGGAATGGCAGGTGGGAGGCATTGTGTGTAGAGTACTTGTTCTTTGGTGGTGGTTCTTGAAGCTGAGGCTGGGTCCTTTAAATAATGTGGTCTTCATTTTGGCTCAGATTATCTTGTCTCCTTTTGGTGCAATCACTTGACAGCTTAGGCTGGTCATAGGTTATCATGCCATAATATCATCTGATCCTAGCAGTCACAGAGTACTCTGAATTCTGACATGGTCAATTGTAGATGTCACAATAGATTTCTCCTATATTAATGTTTAGTAGTATAATATTTAATCTGGAGAATTCTGTGAGTGTTTTTCTAATTCAGTGGTGTTCTGGAGTAGTAGGTAGTTTATATGATGGTTTCTTATAAGTGAGTTTCCTTTTTGAGTGACAGATGATTTTGTGTGACCCAAGTGATCAGATTTCTTAAATTTGGTAGATTTCCTTAAAAGTATGAGTTCTTTATCTATGACTCCGGTGATCAGTTTCCTTAAGGGTGCATTTTTAGATATAGGTTTAGGTGAATAGACTAAAAGCAGTGGGTTTCTCAGATGCAGTCTTCTTGAACAATATGGTTAAGTGGTCTATATAGCTAAGTAGTCAATGTAGCTAAGCAGTTGATGTGGGTTACTTGAATGATGTGAACTGAATGAAGTAGATCAGCAGTATGTGGCAGATCAGTAGACAAAAGGTAGAATAATGTGGGCTTTCAGGCTTATTCTGGTATGTAGCAGACTTTCTCTTGAAAATGGTTGGCAAAGTTGCATCAGAACTGCTTTATTTGTACAATGGATCACTATAAAGGTGTCACAAGACTGGCTTTGATTCCTTTAACTAGCTTTGAGAGACAGACTTAAACTGGTGGATTTCTTCAGACTTATCTGGCAAGCAAACCAAAAATGTCTTTATATCAGAAAGTGGACCAGAGTGGAATTAAACAAAACTCACAACTTCTTAGTAGTGGCTTATTGGCAGGTTTCTTCTCCTAAATATACTAGACAATTGGCTTTTGCTTTACTTTTTAAACTGAGGTTTATTCACTTTTGTCTCTGAGGTATGTTATATATTTGTGATTGCTATCTGGTTGCTATATAGCTAACTATAGAGTACTATTTGTGGTGTGTTTGGAGTGATAGCCACTATCTGGATGACAATCACTATTAGGGTAATAGTCACTGTCAGAGTGACAGTCACTATCAGGGATTATCTCTTCTTTAGCTATCTGGTTATTTTTATATTTTTCTGCAGCAATAGTTGCTGTACTGATTACTAAGCTATGCTAAGTATTCATGTCATCTGGCTTATTTGCATCATCTGGCTAATTATGAGATAGCTATGTTTTTATAGTTTGTCACATTATGTATATATGTATTTATTATTAGGATGAAAAAGAATAAAGCATTCCTGAAGACTATAATAGATTATTAAAGATTTCAACTAAATTATTACTATTGTCAGCATCATATTTGTCATTGCTAGTATAATGTAGCAGATACTAAGTCTGGCAAGTATATCAGATTGCTTTATCTTGAATTCTTATTTTCTTGACTCCTAGAGTCAGTAGTTCCTTGAGATCAAATGTATTTAAAGAGGTAATCCTGAAAGTCTCTTTAGCAGTATACTTGTTCATTTTCTAATACTTTTGATCTAAGGTATATTCACTTGAAGATACTGGGTTATTTATATAAGTTTGCTAGCTATGAGGTGAGTGACTAGATAATAAGTCATTTAGAAAGTATTAAAATATTTCAGCAAAGTCAAAATGCTATACTACATATATTGGGACTCTTGATCTTAAACATTTCGAAATATTTAGAAATTGTCAAAATCAGAGACTGCTAACTATGCAGCTATACTAATTTAGGACTAGGTATAATCAAGTATCTATTCCCTATTTCCTTCTTCCAAATTTGGCTCTACTATCACAACTTCCTCCTGAATAGATAATCTCATCCTTGAAGTATCTATTCAAACTCCTAGACTTTGATGACCTATATGGTCTTGTATTGTACAATTTGTTATATCACCATTTCTCAATAGTATTGCCTTACAAGCTTGAAGTCTATGTGGGTCACTCCTCACAGATGGGCTAGTGCTGGTTCATTATCTCAAAATAACTTGTGAATCCTTTTGGTAATAGTGATCTGAGAATAGGAGAGCTGATATTCTGTAATCTAGTTTTCTTTAATTATGTCCAGGTTCTGATTAAGTATCTGTCCAAGCTTGAAGTACTCTTGGAACTCCATTCAATATTGGTAGGCTTTGAAGTGTGAAATCCAAGAAAGATGAGTCTGTATAATACTTCAAATACTATCATAAGATTCTGAGGTTCAGTGGTATACCATTGTCTCTCAATGGCTCTTTGGGCAGCACTAGTGATCTTGAGCACCATTGCAGTGCTTTGGTTATTGGCCATAGTACTTCTTAAGTCAGTTTCAGTAAATAGTAGTAGGGATTATTATTCCTGAGGGCCTTTATAGCCAGAAAGTAGTCTCTTTAATATTTCACACCAGATAAGGTCATTTTCACTTGGGCTCTAGTTTTTGTGACTAAAAAGCTTCTATCATATTCCAATATACTAGGACTTTATCTCTTATCTTGATAATCTCCAGGGGCTTATGGGTCTTTTCTGTATTGTTTCATTATAGTGCCTGTGCCTTGATGATGTAATCTTCTGCTTTTTTCCTAATTTGATGTAATCTTCATATCTCTGTATCTACATGCTTCCAGATTGTATCATTATTTACTAACAAACTTCCACTGGAACTTCTTCACTGAGTAGTATTTCTTGAGGTGTAAAATGAGTACTTTGTGATTATATATCCCACAGAATAGATAATGCTATTGGAAGATAGTGGTCCTAGTTTCCATATTTATCACAGATCTTGGCAATGATATTCTTGAGGATCTTATTGGTTCTTTCTGCTTGTCTATTTTCTTGTAGGTGATAGGCTGTAGTCTTGATATGTTGGATCTTGTATTTCTTATAGAGAATTTCATAGAACTGATTAATAAATTTTGTTTCTCTATTAGTAGTAACTTGCTTTGAGGTCTTGAATCAGCAGATGATTTCTCTGTGAAAGAAATCAGCTATTGACTATAAATTGGCTTTCTTGAGGAGTCCAGCCTCTATCTATTTTGTAAAAAGATCTATAATTAAAATGATATATCAGTTGCCTATTAATGTCAGGAGTAGAGGGCTAACTACATCTATTACTATGTGAGCAAATGTTATTAGTTCGATATCTGCTAATCTAGGAGCTTGATCTCATTGGTCTTACTTCTACTTCTGGCATTTGTCACAGATTCTGACAAATTGCCTGATATCTTCTTCTATTCCTGGCCACCACATAGTTCTTTTTACTTTATTATATGTATTTATTCCTTCTATATGACCTTGCTCATATGCTTTCTTCATCACTTGATTCTTCTGGTACTCAGTAATGACTAATTACTGTCCTTTCTTGAGTATTTCTTCATCAGTTTTGAATTATTTCCATGTTCAATTAATAATTATTTTTGTCCATTCTTCCAAATATGGGGGTATCTTTTGCTGCCCCAGATAGCTGATTATTCCATAGTACAGCTCTCTATTCATAGTGATTTAGCAAGGGTTGGATCCTTCAGAGTATCTGTGAGAGGGTGTCAGCATTGGCATTAGTTCTTTCAGGATAGTGGGTGATTATGGCATCATATACTTACAGCTTCATAATCTATCAGGCATAGATTCCTTTTGGCTTACTGATAGTGAGCAACCAGGTGAGTGCTGAGTGATCCATTTGAATGGTAAAGTATCTTCCAGCTAGATAGTAGTGAAACTTCTCTACAGCCCAGATGACTGCAAGGTATTCTAACTTACATAGCTCATTGGACTGCTTAGCTCCATAAATACCTTGGCTGAGGTAGGTCACTATATATTCAGTGCTATTCTTCTTTTATACTAGGATAGCTCTAAGTCTCATTATACTGGCATCTGTCTATAGGATGAACTCCTGGATCCAGTCAGGTTTTCTCAGAATTGGGGCCTAGGTCAATCTGGTCTTGAGTTTGTCAAAGGCTTGCTGCTGCTGTTGTGTCTACTGGAACTTAACCTCTTTTCAGAATAGATCATAGATGGGGCTAGCAATATGAGAGAATCCACAGATAAATCTTCTATAGTAGGATACTAGTTCCATGAAGGCTTGAGCTTCAGTAATGCTAGTGGGTATTAGGTATGCTGCTACTGCCTTGATTTTCATAGAGTCTGTGTATATTCTATCATAGTTGTTAATATGTCTAAGGTACACGATTTCTTCTTTTCTAAATTTGTATTTCTTGGGCTTAATGTAGAGGTCATGCTTGTGAAGTTATCTGAGAATTTCCTTGATATATTCCAAGTATTCCTCAGCTGTTCTGCTGAAGATGATCACATTATTCATATACACTATCATCTATCTTTCCATAACATCTCTGAAGATGCTATTTATCATTTGCTGGAAACTTGCTAGTGCATTATATATTCTAAAAGATATATAAAGATAGATAGATATAAGTTCCATCAGGAGTGATGAAGGCTGATCTTTTGCTGGCTTCATATATAAGGCTGATTTGGTAGAATTCAGAGATCAGATCAAGAGTAGTGTAGAATCATACTTTATTCTCCAGTATAATGAGGATGTCACTAATGTTGGGCAGTAGTTGTCTGACTTTTTCAGTAACCTCATTAGGTCTTCAATAGTCTGTATAGAGTCTGGATACAAATTCTTCTGACTGGCTTTCTTTCTTTGGTGCAAGGACAATAAGTGATGATCACAGACTACTAGTTTCTTTGATGATATCAGATTCCTCCATCTCCTTGATTTCTGTCTTGAGCCATTCTCTATAAGCTGGTGGAATAGAATAGGCCTTCTGATAAATTGGCCTTATACTTCCAGTATTGACATCATGATAGTATAAGGGATCCTTAGTCTTAATGTCCTTGAAGTCTGTGATAAGTACATCTTTGAATGTATATAAGAGGTCTACAATTCTTTCCTGAGAGAAAATCTCCTTCCAATTATATAGGTGTATTTGTCTTGGCTTTCTTCCTTCTTGTGCTTCAATTTGGTAATCCTAGTTGCTACAAGGATTCCTCTTTCTATAGAGCCAAATCCAGCTCTTTCTTGCTTTGTTTGTCTGCTTTTTGTCACTTCCTTGATCCTTGGATTGAGAACAGGCAGAATAGGTATTTGTGCTAATTGATTCTTCTTCCTTACTTCAAAAGGGATTGTTAGGTTGTGGTTTCTAGCAAAAAAGAAGGATTTCTCTTGTATAATCTGAATATATGACCCCTCCTTCTATGAATATTTTGCTTTTTGCCAAGCTACTTCTTGTCTTGAGGATTATGATATGGTTTGGTAAGATGGTTACTTTGATTCCAGTCCTGAGAATGGTTGTAGTCTGTGGTTTAAGTATTATATATTGTAATGTGCCTGGCTCAATAAAGGCAAATTACAAGGTTGGGCAGCTGTGTAGATTGGCTCGAGCCCCCAGTTACTTTGTCAAAAAGCAACAAAATGATCAGATATTGTATATAGGTTCCTTGTGTTGGTATCTAGTGGTATAATATTCAACAGCTGGAGACTTTCTGTGTGCGATTTCCTAATTTGGCGGCATTCTTAGGTTGTGCAGGTGAACTAGGACAGTGGACTAATTTGTGTGACATGAGCAATCTTGTGTATGGCGAATTTGGCGGATTTCCTTAAAAAGAGTGGGCTCTCTGGAAACCGACGATCAGTTTCCTTAAGGGTGCGGATTCTGGATTTCAGGTGATGGGCAATCAGGTTCCTTATTCGGCACAGATTTCTTAGAGCAACACAGATTTCTTAGAGCAACATGGATTCTTTGAATGATGTGATTATTCGGGTGGATGAGACAGATTGGCAGAATGTGGCGGATCAGCGGACTTAATGTTGGACAATGCGGGTGAATGATGCAGATTGAGTGGCATAGGCTTGAATGATGTGGACGATCGGCAGAAAGCAGTGGATCGGTGGGCTTCTTGAAAACGGACTTGAAAATGGCAGCTTATTCCTTAAGTGGCAGATCTCTTGAAAATGGCAGACTTGAACAATTGCAGATTGGTAGTATGTGGCAGATCGGTGGACTTAAACTGGAAAACGACAAACTTCTTTGTATTGGAAAGTGGACCGGAGTGGAAATGAGGTACCAAGCTCACAATCTCCTAGAAGAGGCTCTAGAGTGGGCGTTTTTCCTAAGTGTTGCAATCCTTTCTGGACCAAGTGGCTCTGGGCAGGCATATCCCTCAAAGTGTTGTAGGCAGACTTGACTTTTGCTTTGGATTCAATTTCGGACTGAGGTTTATTCACTCTTGTCTCTGGGGTATTTTATACATTGTGGTTGCTACCTGGTTGCTATCTGGCTAATTATAGAGTGCTATTTATATCAGGTGTTTCTTGTTCTGGTACAAGTGTTCAGGTGCTGTACAGTGTACAGGTGCTGTACAGTGTACAGGTCCTGTATGGGTAAATATCTTCTTTTGGTATGTCTAGTTATTTATACAAGTTGGCACAGTAAAGCAGTCTTGGTTGCTTAGTGCACTTGATATGGTATATGGCTAAGTGGCAATTTTGAATGGTATGATTTCTGTGGCCTACTATATCAGCCCCCACTAAAGGATGGTCTGTCCCAGACTGTCCTTTAGTCATCATTCCAATAACCATAAGCATCTTTTTTGGTTACTGTTGAGTTTTCTGAAGTCTACAATAAGTCTCCATCCTCCTTTCTTTGGTACAATAAGTATAGGGCTGGCCCAAGGGCTGGTAGAGGGTCAGATGACTCCATTGTCTAAGAGTTCCTGTATGTGTTTTTTTCGAATGTCTTTAAGTGATGGGGTATCCTGTATGGCTTCTGTCGGATGGGTGTTGCATTTCCTGTATTTATACTATGGTGGTATGGTGGGTTGTATGGCAGGTTGCTATAGTCTGTGGTGAAGATGTCCTGATATTTATGAAGGAGTTCGGTCAACTGTTTCTGTTGCTGAGGGGTCAATTATTCTCCAATGTTTGTGGAAGGCTTTACTTTCTCCTGGGTCACAGAGGGGCCTTTCCTTTCTTCTGTGACCTTTTGTCATTTCCCTGTAAGTTTAATTCATAAACTTCTCTGTGTGTTCGATTGAGATAAGGCACAAGGTGTCCAATGATGGTTCCTTTTGGCAAGATGATGTTGTCCCAGCTTGTGTTGGTTGCTCGGGTGTGTACTGGATTCATCTTGTCAGGAAAGGTGTATCCTTCTATGTGCAGATTTCGGATTTCTTCATTGGGTTCGAAGAAAAGGTTCCTGGGGTCTGGTGGTGCAAAGATTTCGATGGTGATTTGCTCTCCTGGCTCAAGGATGAGGTTCTTGTGAAGCTTTACTGGCTGGCGAAAAACTTGCTGAGGGGCATTTGCTTTGAATCGGCTGACCTAAAGGAGATGTACTTCCTTCTTGTCTGAGCTTCCAAATCCTTTAGTTTGTCTGGTTCCTTGAGTGAGTTTGGGTACTTCTTGTAACAGAGGAGTCTTGTATTCGAGGAAGACTGCTTGAGTGATTTTGTCTCCTTTGTTGATTCGAATCCATTCACCACTTCCATTTCTTAAGATGATCTTGATTTCGCCTATGTATCCTGGATCAGTGGTTCCTCCTTCAGTAGAGAGTCCTTCAAGGGCTAGGCCAGACCTTGAGGTCAACCAGATATAAGTTCCTTTTGGTGGTTGCATGGCAATACTGGTTCTGATGAGCTTGGTACTTTTGGGGCCCATAGTGGTGTCATAAAGACTGCTGAGATCATAGCCAACATCTTCTTGGTGAGCCTTTTTCGGTGGAATTGCATTGGGGTGGAGCATGGTGAACTGTGCAATGTTCTTGCCAAGTATAGGCTGTCCATGGGCTGAGGCTCCTGTGGCATCAGATCTCCAACCTCTGATGTCTAAGTGTGGCCATCTTGCTCCAGTAGAGGGGTCTCAAAGATAATTGATTCCTCTTTTTCCAGTGGGGTCCAGGGCTTCCATGAAATTGATAGCATCATCTATCTATCCTTGGCGAGTTGCATGGCGAATAAGAGCCAGGATATCTTCTCCTAGGTCATATATCTTGATGACCTTTCTTGTGGGTTTCTTCTTTTTCTCCTTTCGAATCTGAGCTCAGTCATCTCCTCTCTTGAGTGTATGCACAATCACATCCTTGCTGAGATGGATCTTTTCGTGTTGACAAGGCCAGCATCTTGGGTTCTTTCCATGATAGCAAAATCCCATGGCTTGAAAGTGCTTCTTTCTTTCTTCGATTTCTCCTAGCTTCGGAAATCTGCATCCATTCACATCATACTTTGGTGGAAGGGTAGAGAGGGGTTTCACTTCTGTCTGGGTATAGAATCCGACTCCATGTCTTCTTTTCACAAGTGAGGTGATGGATTCTTGGAATGAGGTTCCTTCTGCAATGATTTTCGGGGATTCTGGTCCAGGGGGTTGTTTGGCTTGCTGGTCCAATATGTGGCACTGGTAGCAGTAGTCTCTTGGTGAGTGGAAGATGACTTGATAAGGACATCTGCCCATTCGGAAGGCTCTTTCTTGATGGGTTTCGGGCCTTGGAATGACTGGCTGTGAGCTGGGTCCAGCTTCTTCTTCACTCCAGGGGGTGTTGTCTTCTCCTTCTTGAGGTTCCCAATTCGGATCATCCCATGAAATGGCTGTGGGAAGCTCTTCATTTTCAGAAATGCTCTCATCTTCTTCTTCTGGAGGTTGGTCCCAAATTGCTTGAATTTCAGCTGCTTCAGTTTCGGGGTGGGGTATTACTTGTGTATGGCTTTTCAGCTGAATATTGTGGAAGCATCTCTTCTTCTTTCTTCTGCATTCAGGGCATGTAGTGCCAGGACTTTTTCGAATTCCCATATGCCTGGATGAGTGTTCCTCACATTTCTGTCTATGGAGGCATTTGATGCATCCTCTGGCTTCTCCAGCAATGGCTCCGATTGTGATGGGGATAGTATCTTGTGCCCACACATTGTCTTCTGGTCTGTCTTCTACCATGTTGATTCTGGGCCTCAGTCTGGGGTCATTGTCATTTTCGGAGTCCTCTTCTTCTTCCTCTTCAGTGGTGGATTCCTCACTGCTGGCATATTCTTCTTGAATGGTCACCTTCTTCTTCTTCTTTGATGGCTCGAAGCTGGTGACTTTGACTCAGTATTTCTTTCCTCTGTAGTCGAATTAGAGTACTTGTTGACCAATGTTGACATCTGCATTCATCTCCTTCATCCAATTGGTACCAAGGATCATGATATAGATGACAGCTTCAGTCACAACTGCCTTGGGGATAGCAAACTGAATGTGTCCAAGAGTGATGGTGATGTTTCAGACTTCTCCTAGTGGTTGAGTTCGGGCTCCATCAGCTACTATGATGCTGAGGCTGGAGGGTCCATCAATAGGCCATTGGATGCTGTCCAGAAATTTCTTAGTAATGACACATATAGCTGCTCCTATGTCAATGAGAATTTTCGCCTACTGGCCTCTGATTTCTCCAAACAAGTAGGTTCTGACATGCCTTTCTGCAGCTTGTACTGCTGGGGTTGCCGGTTCTTCTTGAGGGATGGGAACTCTTCCTGTGTAAGATCTGGTGGTTCACAGTAACTTGTTTCTTACTCCAGCAGGTATTAGTTAAAGGAATTGCAAGAGTGGTACTTCCATCTTGGCTTCTTGGATCTTCTTCCAGGCTTCATTGTAGATGTCCCAGGGCATGATCTTTGGGATATATTTCTTCTTGGACTTTGGAGTCTTGGTTTCGGATTCTGGTTCTTCTCCCATATCTTCATCAGCAGATTCTGGTAGAGGATCTTCTCCATTGATAGTAGCTCCAGGAATGAAGGGTGAAGGAGACCGGGGAGATGTATCAACCTGTCTCTCTTCATCTTCATCTTGAATGGTTCTCCTGCTTGTTCTTTTGGGAGGCTTTCCTACTGCTCTGGGGCAGCCTACTGCTCTCTTTCTCTTCTCTGCTAGATAGACTGTTTCTCCATATTCAGCCTTGGCTGGATATAAGTCTAGGTCACTGTATTCTTCACTGTCACTCTGCTCATAGTCTTCAACTGGGTGAGCTTCTGTCCTTTTGTTGTGGGTATCCTTTCAGTTTGATGGCTAGGAATTCCTTGAGCTATCTTGGTTGTTGTATTCGGGAGCATAGTGTCCTTGCTGTCCACATTTGTAGCATTGGATTTCTGCTCTGTCTCTTGAAGGATTGTTTCGGCTATCAGAGGAGGGATAGTTCCTCTGGTAATCCCGATTTTCGTGTGGAGGGTACCTTGGCTGATAGTTCCGATTTTCCCGAGAGAGATACCTTAGCTGGTAATTCTGATTTTCGCGTGTGGAGGGCCTTTCAATCTGGCTGACCAGTCTGTCTACTTTTGAATTGAGATCTTGAATCTCATTCTTGTCCTTCTTCCATTCTTTGGTAGGCTTCTCTCCTTTTGATTCTCCTTGAAGGATTCCTTGTAGGGCTTTGACCATGAGGTCCTCCTTATCTTCTTTTCAGTTGTCAGTCCAGGTGGTTCCTTGTTTGACATCAAAGTATCCTTGGGCTGCATCTACTTGCTCTTCAGGCTTTCTGATGCCCAGGGTTCAGATATGTTGAGCAATATTATGTGGAATTCCATTCATGAAGGTCATTGGACCGATGATGTCTTGATTGGCAGTATTGAATCCAGCAGTATGCATTCTCTTCTGGATTCTGGTGAAGAATGCTCTTGGTGATTCTCCAAGATTCACCTTCATTTCCATGATGGATTCTTGAGCTTTGTGGCAGGTTTCATTTCCTGCATACTTTTTAATGATCCAATGCTGCATGGCCTCATATTGTTCTTCTTCTGATCTTGCATTCTCCATGACATCTCCTAGGTCTGTGTCAACATCATTTGCAGTTCTGGTGAAGATGCCTTTGGCTGGTTATCTCAATTGTGCCTTGAAGACATTGATTCATCTTTGGGTTGACAAATCCCTCAGGGCTGCTATTCCTTTGATTGCATCTATGAATTCTCTTGGATCCTCCTCCAGGTATCCTGCAAATGTAGGTAGAGTTGTGCCTATTTCATCTTCACTGTCTTCTGACTCTGTTTCGATTTCTGGCTCTGATTCTGAGTTGTTGGCTATTGATGGATATGAACTTGAAGGTGCAAGGAATCTGGGAGATGGTGCTCTTCTTGGTTCTACCCTAGGGAGCCTTGTGGGTTGAATTCTTTGGATTGGGGTTACTGGTCTGAGTAAATCAAGGAAGATGCTTGGGGGGAATCTTTCAAGATGATTGTTGAGGTCTCGGGCAAGGTTGTCAAGGTCTTGGTTGGTGTTGTCTACTTTGTTTAGTGTGACCTCATCAAAATCTCTGATTGGTGTATCTGCTGGTGGTACTAGTGGAGGATTTCGTACAGTGCTGGCTTCTGCAAAGTCAGATTCTTCTGAGTGGAATCCGATTCTAGAGGTAATTACACTTCTTCCTGTCCAAACACTTTGTAGAGCTGGTATTTCTTCTCCTGTAGTAGCTGAGATTGGTACTGTGTCAAAGGTTGCAGTGGTGCTGGTCTCCAGGTTGAAGGTTGGGTTCTGTGAGCTGAAAAGTCATGATAATTCTTTGAGAATTTTCCCAGTTGAGCCCCCAAATGTAACATGCCTGGCTCAATAGAGGCAAATTACAAGGTTGGGTGGCTGTGTAGATTGGCTCGAGCCCCCAGTTACTTTGTTAAAAAGCAACAAAATGTTCAGATATTGTGTATAGGTTTCTTGTGTTGGTGTCTAGTAGTATAATATTCAACAGCTGGAGACTTTCTGTGTGCGATTTCCTAATTTGGTGATTCTTGGGTTGTGCAGGTGAACTAGGACAGCGGACTAATTTGTGTGACACGAGCGATCTTGTGTATGGCAAATTTGGCGGATTTCCTTAAAAAGAGTTGGCTCTCTGGGAACCGACAATCAGTTTCCTTAAGGGTGCGGATTCTGGATTTCGGGTGATGGGCAATCGGGTTCCTTATTCGGCACAGATTTCATAGAGCAACACGGATTTCTTAGAGCAACACGGATTCTTCGAACAATGTGATTATTCAGGTGGACGAGGCAGATTGGCAGAATGTGGCAGATCAGTGGACTTAATGTTGGACGATGCGGGTGAACGATGCAGATTGAGTGGCGTAGGCTTGAATGATGTGGACGATCAGCAGAAAGTGGCGGATCGGCAGGCTTCTTGAAAATGGACTTGAAAATGGCAGCTTATTCCTTAAGTGGCGGATCTCTTGAAAATGGTGGACTTGAACAAATGCGGATCAGTAGTACGTGGTGGATCGGCAGACTTAAACTGGAAAACGACAAACTTCTTTGTATTGGAAAGTGGACCAGAGTGGAAATGAGGTACCAAGCTCACAATCTCCTAGAAGAGGCTCTAGAGTGGGCGTTTCTCCTAAGTGTTGCAATCCTTTCTGGACCAAGTGGCTCTGGGCAGACATATCCCTCAAAGTGTTATAGGCAGACTTGTCTTTTGCTTTGGATTCAATTTCGGACTGAGGTTTATTCACTCTTGTCTCTGGGGTATTTTATACATTGTGATTGCTACCTGGTTGCTATCTGGCTAATTATAGAGTGCTATTTATATCAGGTGTTTCTTATTCTGGTACAAGTGTTCAGGTGCTGTACAGTGTACAGGTGCTGTACAGTGTACAGGTCCTGTATGGGTAAACATCTTCTTTTGGTATGTCTAGTTATTTATACAAGTTGGCGCAGTAAAGCAGTCTTGGTTGCTTAGTACACTTGATATGGTATATGGCTAAGTGGCAATTTTGAATGGTATGATTTCTGTGGCCTACTACAATATATATGGTGGTAGATAGATTCATTCTCAAATTTGTACTGTGGCATAACTGCATCAGGATGGATTCTCTGAATCTTGACTGTGATATCCTTATCCTCATCATTGCTATCATCCAAAAGTTCTGGTGGTTCATCTTCTACTTCCTCCTGGTTCTTCTTTGTCTTACTGGTGATCTCTTTTATCTTAATGATATAGAAGTAGCAGTGATCCAGATGCTGGACATAGTACATTCTTTTGCCATGGGGGCACACTTCTTGTAGTATATATCTATTTGCAATTTTCATGTACCATTCTTCATCCATCAAATGCTTGCCTTTTCCTTTCCTTGTAGTGACCATATAGGTCTCTTCTTGCTCTTTCTCCATCTCAGGGTAGACTTCTTTATGGACATTGATCTTCTTTCTCTGATAAACAATCTGCATCTTCTGGGCACTGAGATTGATCATTGCTTTAACTTTGTCAAGCCATTGATTGCCAATGAGTATATCATAGTTGGTTATATTGGTGACAATAATATCTACTGAGATAGTGGCTTCTCCAAACTTGATTAGCATATCTTGAATCTTTCTCAGAGGCATTGCTGGTATTCCATCAGCTGTAATAAACACCATTTTGATAGCTTCTTCTATTTTCCAACCCAGGTGGTCTACTGCCTTCTTAGTGGTAAGACATCCTCCAGCTTCTATATCAATTATGGCTTCAAAGACTCAGTTTTTGATCTGGTAGATGGCATAAGCTAATGTCTTCCAATTGTCTTCACTCTCTTCACTTGAGTCTTTTTGGGCATTATTAGCTTCAATTATTCTCCAACCTTGGTCCTTTCCTATATCCAAAATTCCTGTTCTCATTTATTGTCTGAAAGTTGGAATTTCTGCCAGTTGACCAAAGATTGTATTGACCTTTTGATCCTTGAAGTCCTTGAAGATGTCATACTTGAAAGTCTTGCTCTTATGTAACTTCTGCTTTTTCTTTCCTTCATTTAATGGGGTGGTGTTCTAGAAGATATCTTCTACTGTTTGTTTAAGTTTGGCATCTTATTCTAGCTCCATATCTTGGTCAGCCTCACTTTGCTGGATCTCTTTTTCAATAATTACTTCTGACTGCTTTTTTTGTACTTGGGTCTTCTTTGGAGACCTGCCTACAGACTTCTTGTATAGAGTAGCTTTGGTGTCCTTCTTGCTTGAGATAGTAGGGTAAGCTTCCCATTCCTCCTGCTCCTCCTCTGATTCTCCAATCTCCTTGAAGGTGATAGTATTTACCTATTCTTGGTTCCTAGCTATATTGCTTGGTTGAGCCTTGTGTCTGGTTTCTGCCATGCAATCTGAGGCATAATGGCCTTCTTCTTTACATTTATAGTATGTTACTGATCATCTTTCATTCATAGTAGCAAATTTCTGTATTGGCTACTTCTTGAACTCCTTGACTACATCACTGAGATATACAGTCATTTCTACAAAATGTTTGGCCAGTTCCTCCATCAGATCAGCTTTTTTTAGTTCTTAAGATAGTAGTTGCTGTTGGATAATCCTGTTGACTATAGCAGTTGGGACTATATGGGTATTCCTTGGTTCAATTTTTAGTCTAGTTACTCTTTCCATTATATGGCCTTGTGGGTGCCTGGCAGTCTAGTATCTGTGAGCATAGGTGACTTTCTGTGCCAGGTCCAGTACTACTAAGATAGATCAGATAGCTAAGACAATTTCTTGGTAGATACCTTTTATAATAGTATTTTCAGCCACTTGATCTTAAACTATATTGGAGTAGTCAACAAGAACTATTTGATGTTGGATCCTTATATAAAATATATTTGGATCTTCAGACATTTCTTGATAAATAGTATTCAATTGATCCTTGAGAGCTTATTTGATTTTATTGATATAGTAGGTATTTCGAAGCCAAGTCTTCAAGGTTAATAGTGTTACTGGGTCATCAGCTTCTATATAATTGACTATGGTAAAGGCAGTTCTTGCTGGGCCTCAGAGACTTATAGAGATTAGGGCTACTTGCTATACTACTGTTAAGGTCCTAACAGCAGCATACTGCTCAAAATCATGAATAAAGATAATGATTGATTCATTGGAGATATATCAATAGAATATGAGTGGTCTTATATACATTCTATCTGATTGTGTTGTATGGGTTCTTATAGTAGTTATTCATTGTTCAGCTTAAAAGTAAGAGATTTATCTTAAATCATCAGCCAATGGACACCAAGTTGTAACTTAGTAGATATTAAGCTTAGCAAGTATATCAGATTTTCTTATCTTGAATTCTTATCTTCTTAACTCTCAGAGTCAGTAGTTTCTTGAGGCCAAATGTATCAAAGAGGTAATCCCAAAGATTCTTTATTAGTATACTTGTTCTTTTCTAACACTTTCAATCTGAGATTTATTTAGAGATACTGGGATATTTATATAAGTTTGCTAGCTATAAGATAACAGCTAAGTTACATAGCTAAGTTATGAGTCATTTCACTATTGTTGAAATAATTTCAACATTGTCAAAATGAGTTATCATATCAGATCTTTGATTTTGACATTGTTAAAATGTTTTGGATATTGTCGAAATCAGAGACTGCTAACTATCTCTTAGATGGTATTAAAATGCAGCCAAATTTGGCTG
>RQIL01011109.1:0-21275 GCA_003951145.1 Jimgerdemannia lactiflua | reverse complement strand
AAAAAAAAAAAAAAAAAAAGATAAAGAAATCTGATACACTTGCTAAGTATAGCATTCACTATATTATAACTTAGTGCCTATTAGCTGGTGATTCAAGATAAATCCCTCACTTTTAAGCTGAATAATGAACAATTGCTACAAGAACCCACATGATACAATTAGACAGAATGGATATGAGACCACTCATATTCCATAAATATACTTCTGATGAATCAATCATTACCTTTATAGATGATTTCGAGCAATATGCCACTATTAGGACCCTACCTGCAGCACAGCAAGTAGCTCTACTCTCTGTAAGCCTTTGAGGTCCAGCAAGAACCACCTTCACTGCAGCCAATCATGCAGGAGCTAATGACATAGCAATACTATTAGCCATGAAGACCTGGCTCCAAAATATCTACTATACTGATGAAATCAAACAAACTCTCAAGGAGCAATTGAATATAATCTGTTAAGGAATATCTAAAGACTTAAATATATTCTACACAAGGATCTGACATCAGATAGTTCTAGCTGACTATCCTGAAGCAGTTCAAGACCAAGTGCTGAAAATATCTTTATGAAAGATATCTATCAAGAAATTGTCTTAGTCATCTGATCCACTCTAGTAGTACTAGACCTGGTATAGAAAGTCACCTATGCTCAAAGATACTGGACTGCCAGGCACCCACAAGGCTATATAATAGAAAGAGTAACCAGATTAAAAATTGAATCAAGGAATACCCATATAGTTCCAATTACCATAATCAATAGAAATACTTAACAATAACAACTACTGCCTCAAGAATCAAGAAAGGCTGATCTAATGAAGGAACTGATCAAATAGTTGGCAGAAATGACTACACATCTCAGCAACATAGTCAAGGAGTTCAAGAAGCAGCTGGTACAGAAGTTTGCCACTACAAATGAAAGATGATCAGTAATATGCTACAAATGTAAATAATAAGGCCATTATGCCTCAGATTGCATGGCAGAAACCAAATATAAGACTCAATCAAGCAATGCAGCTAGGAATCAAGAACAAGCAAACACTATCACCTTTAAGGAGATTGGAGAATCAGAGGAAGAGCAGGAGGAATTGGAAGCTTATCCTGCCATCTTAAGCAAGAAGAACACCCAAACTACTCCTTACAAAAGGTCCTATAGGCAGGCCTCTAAAGAAGACCCAAGCACAGACAAAATGATCAGAAGTAGTCATTGAAAAAGAGACTCAGCAAAGTGAGACTGACCAAGATATGAAGCTGGAATAAGATACCAAGGTTAAATAAACAGTAGAGGATATCATCCAGAACACCACTCCATCAAGTAAAGGAAAGAAGGAGCAGAAGTTGTGCAAGACCAAGACTTTCAAGTATGATATCTTCAAGGACCTCAAGGATCAAAAGATCAATGCAACCTTTGGTCAACTGGCAGAAATTCCAACTTTTAGATAATAAATGAGAATAGAAATTTTGGATATAGAAAAGGATTAAGGTTGGAGAATCATCAAAGCCAACAATGCTCAAGAAGACTCAAGTGAAGAGAGTGAAGACAATCAGAAGACATCAGCTTATACCACCTGCCAGATTGAAGATTGAGTCTTTGAGGCCATTATTGATATAGGAGCTGGAGGATATCTTATTACTAAGAAGGCAGTAGACTGCCTGAGTTGGGAAATAGAAGAAGCTACCAAACTGGTATTTGTCATAGCTGATGTAATATGAGCAATACCTCTGGGGAAGATTTAAGATATACCAATTAAGTTTGGAGAAGCCATCATCCCAGTGAATATCATTGTCACCAATGCAACTAACTATAATATCCTCATTAGCAATCAATGGCTTCACAAAGCCAAGGCAATAATTGAACTCAGTACTCAGAAGATGCAGATTGTCTATCAGGGAAAGAAGATCAGAATTCCCATCAATGTCTATAAAGGAGTCTGCTCTAAGATAGAGAAAGAGCAAGAGGTCTATATGGTCACTATAAGGAAAGGAAAATGCAAGCAGTTGGTGAAAGAAGAATAGTATATGAAAATTGTAAATGGATATGTACCACAACAAGTATGCTCCTACAGCAAAAGGATATACTGTGCCCAGCACCTGGATTACTGCTACTCTTATATTATTAAGATAAAGAAGATCACCAGCAAGACAAAGAAGAACTAGGAGGAAATAGAAGATGGACCACCAGAGCTTTTGGATGACAGTGATGATGAGAATAAGGATATCATAGTTAAAATTCAAAAGATCTATCTGGATGCAGTTACATATGCTACAGTACAAATCAGAGAATACAGCTGGAATGGACTTGTCTACTACTGTGTATACCATACTTGAACTATAGACCACAACCATCCTTGGGACAGGAATTGAAGTAACCATCCCACCAAACTATATTGGGATCCTCAAGACAAGAAGTAGCTTGGCAAAGAGCAAAATATCCATAAAAGAAGGGGTCATTAATTCGAAATTTTTCTTCTTGCCAGAAACTATAATCCAACAATCCCATTTGAAGTCAGGAAGAATTATTGACTGGCACAAATGCTTATCCTGTCTGTCCTCAATCCAAGGATCAAGGAAGTGACAAACAGCAGACAAACAAAGTAAGAAAGAGTTGAATTTAGCTCTACAGGAAGAGGAATCCTTGCAGTAAGTAGGATTACTGAATTGGAGTACAAGAAGAAAGAAAGTCAAGACAAACATACCTACATAATTGGAAGAAGATTCCCAATCAGGAAAGAATTACAAGACCTCTTGCATATATTTGAATATATTATAACAGACCACAAAAAACATATTACTTAGATTATTGCCAGATGATGCAAATAACCAGATAATGCAAACAGCCAGATAACATAAACAGCCAGATGATGTGAACAAACCAAATGACATGAACACTTAGCATAGCATAGTAACTAGTACAGCAACCATTGCTGTGGAAAACTGTATAAATAACCAGATAACCAAAGAAGAGAATAATGTAGACAGTGGCTGTCTGCTGGACAGTGGCTGTCCATCCAAACACACTATAAATAGCAATCTATAATTAGCCAGATGGCAACCAGGTAGCAACTACAATGTATAAAATACCCCAGAGATAAGAGTGAATAAACCTCAGTTCCGAAATTAAAACCAAAAAGCAAAAGACAAGTCTATCTACAACACTTTGAGGGATATGCCTGCTAAAAGCCACTTGATCCTAAAGATTGGATTGAACACTTAGGAGAAATGCCCACTCTAGAGCCTCTTCTAGGAGATTGTGAGCAACTGGTACCTCATTTCTACTCTGGTCCACTTTCCGAAACAAAAAAGTTCATCATTTTCAAGAAAAGTCCACCATTTTCAAGAGATCTGCCATCTAAGGAATAAGCCATCATTTTTAAGAGAAAGTCTGCATCATTCTACATTTCACCTACCAATCTGCCATGTACCACTGATCTGCATTATTCAGCACTGATCATCCATATCATTCAACATTTATCTGCTAATCTGCCATGCCTCGCAGAATCCATATCATTCACCTGCATTGTTCAATATTAAGTCTGCCAATCTGCCACATTCTGCCAACCCACATCATTTGCTCACATTGTTCTACCTTTTATCTGCCAATCTGCCACATTCCACTGATCTACCTCATTCTGCCCACATTGCCTGCTTAACCACATTATCTGAAGACCACATCTGAGAAACTCACTGCTTTTAGTCTGCTTGCCCAAATAAGCCAATTACCCATCACATGCTTAGAGAACTCACACTCTTAAAGAAAACTGATCATCAGTTTCTAGAGAGTCTACTTTTTTAAGGAAATATGCCAAATTTGAGAAATCTGACCACCTGGGTCACACGAAATTATCCACCATTATGCAGAGAGTGTCCACCACTCTAAAAGGAAATCCATTTACATGCACAACCCAAAAACACTACTAAATTAGAAAATTGCTTGCAGAAAGTCTCCAGCTATTGAATATTATACCACTAAATACCAATACCAGTACCAGATCTATAAATCTGAACATTTTATTGCTTTTTGACAAAGTAACTGTGGGCTCAAGCCAATCTACAATAGCTACCCAACCTTGTAATTTGTCTCTATTGAGCTGGGCACATTACATTTAGGGGCTCAACTGGGAAAATTATCAAAGGAATTATTGTGACTTTTCAGCTCACAGAACCCAACCTTCAACCTGGAGACCTGCACTACTGCAACTTTGATACTGTATTAATTTCAGCTACCACAGGAGAAGAAATCCCAGCTCTATAAAGTGTTTGAGCAGGAAGAGATGTAATTACTTCTAGAATCAGATACTACTCAGCATCAGAAGGATCTGAGATTACAGAAGCCAGTACTGTATGAAATCCTTTACCAGTAGTTACACCAACCAGAGATTTTGACAAGCTCACACCAGACAAAGTAGACAACACCAATCAAGACTTTGACAATCTCATTCAAAACCTCAACAATCATCTTGAAAGATTCCCCCCAAGAGTCTTCTCTGATTTACCCAGACCAGTGATCCCAGTCTAAAGAATCCAATCTACAAGACTCCTTAGAATAGTACCAAGAAGAGCACCATCTCTCAGATCCTCTGCACCTTCAAGCTCATATCCATCAATAGCCAATAACTCAGAATCAGAGCCAGAAATCGAAATAGAATCAGAGGGCAGTGACAATGAAATGGGCACAATACTACCCACATTTGCAGAATACCCAGAGGAGAATCCCAGAGAATTCATAGATACAATTGAATAAATAGCAGTCCTGAGAGATTTGTCAACCCAAAGACAAATCAATGTCTTCAAGGTACAGCTGAGAGAGCCAGCCAAAGGCATCTTTACCAGAACTGCAAATGATGTCAATACAGACCTAGGAGATATCATAGAGAATGCAAGATCAGAAGAAAAACAATATAAGACCATGCAGCACTGGATCATTGAAAAGTATGCAGGAAATGAAACCTGTCACAAAGCTCAAGAATCCATCATGGGAATGAAGATGAACCATAGAGAATCCCCAAGAGCATTCTTCACCAGAATCCAGAAAAGAATGTATGCTGCCAGATTCAATACTGCCAACTAAGACATTATTGGTCCAATGACCTTCATGAATGGAATTCCACCCAACATTGCTCAATATGTCTGAACCTTGGATATCAGAAAATCAGAAGAGCAAGTAGATACAGCCCCAGGATACTTTGATGTCAAACAAGGGACTACTTGGACTGACAATCAGAAAGAAGACAAAGAAGACCTCTTGGTCGAAGCCCTGTAAGGAATCCTTCAAGGAGAATCAAAAGGAGAGAAGCCTGCCAAAGAATGGAAGAAGAACAAGAATGAGATTCAAGACCTCAATTCAAAAGTAGACAGATTGGTTGGGCAGATTGAAAGGCTCACTACATGTGAAAATTGGAATTACCAGCCAAGCTATCCACACAAAAATCGGGACTACCAGCCAAAATATCCCCCACACCAAAATTGGAATTACCAGCCAAGCTATCCATGTGAAAATCAGGATTATCAGAGGAACTACCCATCCTCTGATAGTCGAAACTATCCTCCAAAAGATAGGGCACAAGTCCAATGCTATAAGTGTGGACAGCAAGGACACTATGCTCCTGAATATAACAACCAAGGCAGCTCAAGGAATTCTGAACCACCAAACTGAAAGGATACACACAACAAAAGGACAGAAGCTCACCTAGTCGAAGACTAGGAGCAGAGTGATAGTGAGGAATATAGTGACCTGGACTTATACCCAATCAAAGCTGAATATAGAGAAACAGTCTATTCAGCAGAGAAAAGAAAGAGAGCAGTAGGCTGCCCCAGAGCAGTAGGAAAGACACCCAAAAGAACCAGCAGGAGAACCATTCAAGATGAAGATGAAGAAGAGCAGATTGATATACCTCCCCATTCCCCCTCACTCTTCATTCCTGGAGCTACTATCAATAGAAAAGATCCTTTACCTGACTCTGCTGATAAAGAGATGGGAGAAGAATCAGAATCAGAAACCAAGACTCCAAAGTCCAAGAAGAAATACATCCCAAAGACCATGCCCCAGGACATCTACAATGAAGCCTGGAAGAAGATCCAAGAAGCCAAGATGGAAGTCCCACTCTTGCAGTTCTTCAACTGATACCAACTGGAGTAAGGAACAAATTGCTGTGAATAACCAGATCTTATACAGGAAGAGTTTCCATCCCTCAAGAAGAACTGGCAACCCCAGTAGTGCAAGCTGCAGAAAGGCATGTCAGCATCTATCTTTTGGAGAAATTGGAGGCCAGAAGGCGAAAATCCTCATTGACACAGGAGCAGCTATATGTGTCATTGCCAAGAAATTCCTAGACAGCATTCAATGGCCCATTGATGGACCCTCTAGCCTCAGCATCATAGTAGCAGATGGTGCCTGAACCCAACCACTAAGAGAAGTCTGAAACATTACCATCACTCTTGGACACATTCAGTTTGCCATCCCTAAGGCAGTTGTGACTGAAGCTGTCACCTATGACATGATCTTTGTCATCAATTGGATGAAGGAGATGAATGCAGATGTCAACATTGGTCAACAAGTACTCAAATTTGACTACAGAGGAAAGAAGTACCAAGTCAAAGTCACCAGTTTCGAGCCATCAAAGAAGAAGAAGAAGGTGACTATCTAAGAAGAATATGCCAGCAGTGAAGAATCCACCACAGAGGAGAAAGAAGAGGAGGACTCTGAAAATGACAATGACCCCAGACTGAGGCCCCGAATCAACATGGTAGAAGACAGACCAGAAGATAATGTGTGGGCATAAGATACTATCTCTATCACAATCAGAGCCATTGCCAGAGAAGCTAGAGGATGCACCAAATGCCTCCAAAGATGAAAAGCAAGGAACATTCATTCAGACATGTGGGAATTCGAAAGAGTCCTGGTACTACATGCCCTGAATGCAGAAGAAGGAAGAAGAGATACCTTCATAACATCTAGCCAAATAGCCATACACAAGTCATGCTCAATCCTGAAATCAAAGCAGCAGAAGTATAAGCAATTCGGGACCAACCACCAGAGGAAGAAGATGATGGCATTTCCAAAAATAAAGAGCTTCCTGCAATTGTCACATAAGATGATCCAAATTGGGCCCCACAAGAAGGAGAAGCTGGACCCAGCTCACAACCAGTCATCCCAAGGCCTGAAACCCATCAAGAAAGAGCCTTCCAAATAGACAGATGCCCCCATCAAGTCATTTTCCACTCACCAAGAGATTACTGCTATCAATGCCACATATTGGACCAGCAAGCCAGATAGCCCTCTGAACCAAAATCCTCAAAAATCATTTATAGAAGGAACCTCATTCCAAGAATCAGTCACCACACTTGCAAAGAGAATAAATGGAGTAGGATTCTATACTCAGACACAAGTGAAACCCCTGTCTACCCTCCCACCAAAGTATGATGCAAATGGATGCAGATTTCCAATGTAAGGAGAAATTGAAGAAAGAAAGAAACACTTCCAAGCCATGGGATATTGCCATCATGGAAAGCACCCAAGATGCTGGCCTTGTCAATACGAAAAGATCCACCTCAGTAAGGATGTAATTATACATACACTCAAAAGAAGAGATAACTAAGCAAAGATTTGAAAGAAGAAGAAAAAGAAGCTCAAAAGGAAGGTCTTCAAGATATATAAACTAAGAGAAGATATCTTGGCTCTTATTTGACATACAACTCACTAAGGATGGAAAGATGATACTATCAACTTCATGAAAGCCCTAGATCCCACTGGAAAAAAAGGAATCAATTATCTTTGAGACCCCTCTACTGAAGCAAGATGGCCACACCTAGATATCAGAGGTTAGAGATCTGAAGCCACAGGAGCCTCAGCCCATGGACAGCCTACACTTGGCAAGAATATTGCACAGTTCACCCTGCTTCATCCCAATACAATTCCACCAAAAAAGGCACATCAAGAAGATGTTGGCTATGATCTCAGCAGTCTTTATAATACCACTATGGGTCCTAAAAGTACAATGCTCATCAGAACCAGTATTGCCATGCAACCATCAAAAGGAACTTACATTCAGTTGACCTCAAGGTCTGGTCTAGCCCTTGAAGGACTCTCTACAGAAGGAGGAACCATTGATCCAGGATACATAGGCGAAATCAAGGTCATCCCAAGAAATGGAAATTGTGAATAGATTCAAATCAACAAAGGAGACAAAATTACACAGGCAGTCTTCCTTGAATACAAAACCCCTCAGCTACAGGAAGTATCCAAGCTCACTCAAAGAACTAGACAAACCAAAGGATTTGGAAGCTTTGACAAGAAGGAAGTACACCTCCTTCAGGTCAGCTGATTCAAAGCAAATACTCCTCAGCAAGTTTTCCGCCAATCAGTGAAGCTTTACAAGAATCTCATCCTTGAGCAAGGAGAGCAAACCACCATCAAAATCTTTGCACCACCAGACCCCAGGAATCTTTTCTTCGAACCTAATGAAGAAATCCAAAATCTTCACATAGAAGGATACACATTTCCTAACAAGATGAACCCAGTACACTCTTGAGCAACCAACATAAGCTGGGACAACATCATCTTGCCAAAAGGAACTATCATTGGACACCTTGTGCCTTATCTCAACCAAATCTGAATATATAGAGAAGTTTATGAATTAAACTTACAGGGAAATGGCAAAAGGTCACAGAAGAAAGGAAAGGCCCCTCTGCGACCCAGGAGAAAGTGAAGCCTTCCACAAATATTGGAGAAGAATTGACCCCTCAGCAATAACAACAATTGACCAAAATCCTTCATAAATTTCAGGACATCTTCACCATAGACTATGGCAACCTGCCACACAACCCATTATACCACTATAGTATAAATACAGAAAATGCAACACCCATCTGACAGAAACCATACAGGATACCTCACTACTTGAAGACATTTGAAAAAGAACACATACAGGAACTCTTAGACAATGGAGTCATCCGACCCTCCACCAGCCCTTGGGCCAGCCCTATACTTATTGTACTAAAGAAAGGAGGATGGAGACTTGTTGTAGACTTCAGGAAACTCAATACAGTAACTGAGAAAGATGCATACCCCTTGTCCTGAATTGATGACCTACTGGACTAGCTACAAAATGCAAGATACTTCAGCAGTATGGATCTATTTTCAGGATTCCATGAGATACCAATGGACCCCAAAGACATTCAAAAGACAGCTTTCTTTGCTCTAAGAAAATTGTTGAGTACCTCTGAATGCCCTTTGGACTTGGCAATGCACTCCCAACCTTCCAGTGAATGATGAACTCAGTATATGCTCCCCTCATCCACCACTGCCTAATTGTTTATGTGGATGATTCCAACATCTACTCAGCAAATTTTGATGACCACCTGCAAGACCTTGAAGAGTTTTTCAAACTCACCTGACAAAACCACCTGAGACTCAACTTAAAGAAGTGCTACTTTGGCAAACAGAAGCTTGAATTCCTTAGATTCATAGTCTCTAAAGATGTAATACATGCAGACCCCAAGAAGATTGAAAATCTCAACAACTTCCCTGTCTCCAAAACCCCAAAGGAAGCCCTATCCTTCCTGATGCTTGCATCTTACTACAGAAGATTTATCAAGAGATTTGCTGAAATCTCTGCCCCAATCAAAACCTTGCTGAAGAAAGAAGTACTGTTCTAATGGAAAGAACTACAAGAAGAAGCCTTCCAAAAATTACAATACTGCCTGACCTCAGCACTAATTCTAGTCTGACCAGATTTTCAGAAACCTTTCATTCTGTATACTAATGTAGTCAAGAATGGTCTCAGAGCAATCCTTGCACAAGAAGGACCTGACAAACAATACCATGTGATAGCTTATGCAAGCAGAGCCATCAATAAGCAACAGACCAACTATGGGAGTACCAAATTAGAATGCCTTGCAGTTATATGGGTGGTCATCTCATTCAAACATTACCTTATTGGAAGAAAGTTCACCCTGATCACAACCATACAGCTCTTATATGGTTACTGTACTGAAAGACCCCACTGAAATCCTTGTCCAATGGATCCTTATCCTCCAAGATTATGAAATCAACATCATTCACAAAGTGGAAAGAACTCACAACAATATTGATGTTCTTTCCCACATGACCCAATGAACCAAAAAAAGGGTATACCTCGGACTATACTCTCAAAGAAGTTCTCATAACCATTAAGAAGTAAGAAGACCTCATACAACAAGAATACCAGAAAGCCCACCAAGAACAGATAAGTACAGAAGACAATATTCAAAAACAATATCAATATTGGCCCCACCTCAGAGCACAAGTCTGAGACATCATCCAAAAATGTGACACCTGCCAGAATATCAAGGAAAGAAGAACTATCAAGCCCCTTTACAACCAATTCTGCCACCCACTCATATCTTCCAAAGATGGGGAGTAGACATAATTGGACTCCTGCCAGTAACACTAAAATAAAACAGATACATCCTAGTATTTGTTAAATATCTGACCAAATGGCCTGAAGCATACCCCATGGAGATTGCAGATGCCCTGACCATTATTGGTCATCTTTATGACCTTATCCACTGATATGGACCCCCTGAAGAACTTATCTCTGACTGAGGAACTGAATTTATGAACAACATAATCTCAAGTTATGTATGAATTCACAGGATCCATCTGAAAAAAACTACCTCCTATCACTCTCAAACCAATGAGATGACTGAAAGAATGAACCAGACCAGCAAGAAAGGACTTGCCAAGGTTAATCCTACCAATTGAGATCTCTACTTATCTGAAATTCTGTGGGAAATCTGAAACACCCCTGCTGCCTCAACCAAATAAAAGCTCTTTGAAATGATGTTTGTAAAGAAGACCAGAACTGCTGACCATGAGAACCTCAGAAAGCTTCTTGAAAAAGGAGATCAGCTGCGACCAAATGCCCAAAACCAGATTATCAAGACCCAGGAAAGACAAAAGAAGTATTATAACCAGAAGCAGAAGGATCAGAAGATCAAGATTGGAGATCAAGTCCTAGTTTGGAGAAGCATAATTGAAACAAACTTTGTCACCAAACTGGAACCGAAATGGGAAGAACTATACCTTGTATACAACATTAGAGGAACCAGTATCTATATAAGAAGTATGGATGGATATATCTTGAGAACTCCAGTTCACATCAACTGCCTCAAGATATACCTGCACAAACCATGACTCAGAGAATAGATAAACACCTCTAGACCCTTATTCTTAGATCCTTCCAAGCCCTACCAATTTCCTTGCCCCAGTTCTGCCAACTTGAAGGAACTCTAATACAATTGATTCAGAAGCATCAAGAGAATCTTGCCATTGCCCAGAGATTGCTTCAGATCCATCATCTGCAAGCCTTCTACAATATTGGACAACTGTTACAAGAACAGTCATACGTTGGAGGACCAGCTGGCATAACCCACTGAGAAGCAAGAACTGCCAAATGAATCTATACTCTATATAAATGAAATGTTGGAGCCCTAGTACAGTCCCACTTCTATCTCAATGATATCCATCAGATAAATGAGACCACCTTCTAGAGCACTCTTCAATAAGTAGACTTTTTGTTTCCTGAAGAACAAGAAGAAGATCCAGAATTAGAATGGAGTGATCCAGATACAGAAGATGATGGCACAGGTATAGATGCAGAAGATGCTTATGTATACTGGAATGATTACTAAAGGACAGTCTGGGACAGACCATTCTTTAGTGGGGGCTGATGTGACAGATCACAAAAAATATACTACTCAGATTATTGTCAGATAACATGAACAACCAGATGATGTGAACAGCCAGATAACATGAACAGCCAGATGACGCAAACAAACCAGATGACATGAACACTTAGCATAGCATAGTAACCAGTACAGCAACCATTGCTGTGGAGAACTGTATAAATAACCAGATAACCAAAGAAGGGAATAATGTAAACAGTGACTGTCTGCTAAACAGTGGCTGTCCACCCAAATATACCATAAATAGCAATCTATACTTAGCCAGATAGCAACCAGGGAGCAACCACAATATATAAAATACCCCAGAGATAAGAGTGAATAAACCTCAGTTCCGAAATTGAAACCAAAAAGCAAAAGACAAGTCTGCCTACAATACTTTAAGGAATATGTCTATAAAGCCACTTAATCCTAAAGATTGGATTGCAACACTTAGGAGAAATACCCACTCTGGAGCCTCTTCTAGGAGATTGTGAGCAACTGGTACCTCATTTCTACACTGGTCCACTTTCCAATACAAAAAAGTTTGTCATTTTCAAGAAAAGTCTGCTATTTTCACCATTTTCAAGAGATCCACTGCTTAAGGAATAAGCTACCATTTTCAAGAGAAAGTCCACATCATTTTACATTTTTCCTGCCAATCTGCCACATACCACTGATCCACATTGTTCAGTACTAATCATCTGTATCATTCAACATTTATCTACTGATCTGCTACATCTTGCAGAATCCATATCATTTGCCCATATCATTCAACATTAAGTCTGCTGATCTGCTACATTCTGCTGATCTGTATCATTCACCTGCATCATTCTACCTTTTATCCACCAATCTGCTGCATTCCACTGATCCACCTCATTCTGCCCACATTGTCTACTTAACTACATCATCTGAAGACTGTATCTGAGAAACTCACCACTTTTAGTCCACTTGCCTGAATTAGCTGATTATCTGTCACATGCTTAGAGAACCTGCACTCTTAAAGAAAACTGATTGTTGGTTCCCAGAGAGCCTGCTCTTTTAAGAAAATCTGCCAAATTCGAGAAATCCAACCACCCAGGTCACACGAAATTATCCACCATTATACAGAGATCATCCACCACTCTAGAAGGAAATCCATTCACATGCACAACCCAAGAATGCTGCCAAATTAGGAAATCACTTACAGAAAGTCTCCAGCTTTTGAATATTATACTACTAAACACCAACACCAGTACCAGATCTATAAATATGAACATTTTATTGCTTTTTGACAAAGTAACTGGGGGCTCAAGCCAATCTACAACAGCCACCCAACCTTGTAATTTGCCTCTATTGAGCTGGGCATATTACAATATACTAGCCACAGACTTTAAGAATATCAAGACTAAGAAGCTCTTATACTATTATAATATCAATACCAGAAGTGTAAAGCTAATTTATCAGAAGGCCCATTCTATCTCACCAGCTTATAGAGAATAGCTCAAGGTAGAAATCAAGAATATGGAGGAATCTAGGATTATTAAGGAAGCTAATAGCCCATGATCATCACCTATTATCCTTGCACTAAAGAAAGGAAGTCAACCAGGAGAGTTTGCACCAGAACTCTGTACAGACTACTGAAGATTTAATGAGGTCACTGAAAAAGACAGACAACCACTGCCTAATATTAGTGACATCCTCATTATGCTGGAGAACAAAGCATAATTCTATACTACTTTTGACCTCTTCTCAGAATTCTACAAAATTGGTCTTATATCTAAAGCCAGCAAAATATCAGCTTTCATCACTCTGAATAGAACCTATGTCTACCTTTACATGCTCTTCAGAATGTACAATGCACTAGCAAGTTTTTAGCAAATGATGAATAGTATCTTTAGAGATATTATGGAAAGATAGATGGTAGTATATATGTATAGATGATGTGATCATCTTCAGTTGGACAGCTAAGGAACACCTGAAAAATATTAAGGAAATTCTCAGACAACTCTACAAGTATGGCCTCTACATCAAGTCCAAGAAATGCAAATTTGGAGAAGAAGAAATTACTTATCTTAGATATATCATCAATTATAATGAAATGTATAGAGACTCTACCAAGATCAAGACAGTAGCAGCATACCCAGTACTCACTAGCATCACTGAAGCCTAAGCCTTTATGGGACTAGTATCCTATTACAGAAGGTTTATCTGCAGATTCTCTCATATCGCTAGCCCTATCTATGATCTGTTCAGAAAAGAGGTCAAGTTTCAGTAGATATAATAGCAGCAACTAGCCTTTAATGAACTTAAGACCAGGTTGACCCAGGCCCCAATTTTGAGAAGACCTGACTGAATCTAGGAGTTTATCATGCAAACTGATGCCAGTATAATAGAACTTGGAGCTATCCTAGTACAAAAGAAGGATGGTGCTGAATATATAGTAGCCTACCTTAGCTGAGATACCTACAGAGCTAAGCAGTCCTATGAGTCATATAAGCTGGAATGTCTCACAGTCATCTAAGCTATAGAGAAGTTCCACTACTATCTAGCTGGAAGATATATACTTCACTATTCAGACAGATCACTTAGCACTCACCTGGTTGCTTACCACTAGTGAGCCAAAAGAAATCTATGCCTGATAAATTATGAAGCTATAAGCATATAATGCCACAATCCCAGAAGAATCAATGCCAATACTGATGCCCTCTCACAAACATTCCAAAGGACCCAACTTCTGCTAAATCATCATAAATAGAGAGCTGTACTACAGAATAATCAGCTACTTGGGGCAGTGAAAGATGCCCCTATATCTGGAAGAATGGACAAAAATAATTATTAATCAGACATAGAAATAATTCAAAACTGATGGAAGAATACTCAAGAAAGAACAGCAGTTAGTCATCCCTGAGTACTAAAAGAATCAAGTAATGAAGAAAGTACACAAGCAAGACCATATAGAAGGAAAAAATACTGTGGCATATGATTTGTATAACTATAAGCTTCAAGCACAGCTCAATTGTGCCATTTGGTGAAGCATGCGGACAATATGTATGTTGAATAAAAGGATCTCCGAGTGAATAGTCATATGATTGGATCATTCAAATTGTTATACGGTGGCTCGGTTATTTAGTGGATAATAGATGGTGATGGTTGATGAACAATAGCCTCAATCAGGGCAATGGGCGGTGATTACTCAGGTATGTAGGCTCGAATATGTGGGTGTACTTGAATACGCGGAGGGTCTGTGATGGTCGGTTGATCAGTCGATAATTCTTGACAGTTCGTGGCACAGCGGGTAAAGAAAATAGAGGTCGACAGCTCACTTGTCCATCTGACTGGTTAACTTTGACAATGTCGGAATGGAGAGGCGGTCCTGTACTGGCTGGTGTCAGTCTTTTGGGCTTCCCTAAGCTAAGTATCTTGTGCAGGGTCTGAATACTTGAATATGCAGGTCTCGAATCTTGGATCTTGAATATGGGCTGAATGTGCAGTCCGAATGATGGTTCGAATGGCGGTAAATGAATGACAGGATCTTGGTGACAGTTTCCTAATGGTGGTCAGTTTCTTAATGGTTTTCCTGGCAGTCTCTGTATTGTAACGGCAGTCATTTCTTTAACTGAATGGGGCAGTCAGTTTCTGGTAACTTTCCTTAGCAGCGGCGGTCAATGTGGTTTTCAGTATGTGGCAAGAGTAATTCTTTAACTCAAACTTCTGAGCAATCATTGCTCCAGGTTGTTATCTTGTTCTCTGAATTATCCAGTCTCTTGGAGACAGTGAGTGGTTTCTCTGTAAACTTCCTTTTTATACAACCTTCAACTGACTGAGGTTTATTCACTCTAAGAATACAGGTTATTTATACATATTCGCTCATGCCGAACATATGGTTGCTATCTGGTTAACTATGTTGGCTAAGTATGCTATTGGCTTGCAGGCTACTATAGGTGTTGCTAAAAATGGTTGTGTGTTTGAACAATGCTGAAAATAGATGGGTCGAAAGACATCGCTCAAAAGGGATGGGTCAAAAAGCATCACTGAAAACAGAACGTGTGACTTGCTGACATGTGGGCTAAAATGGACGGGTCGAAAGACATCACTCAAAAGGGATGGGTCGAAAATCATTGCTGAAAACGGAATGCATGACTTGCTGACATGTGGGCTAAAATGGACGGGTCGAAAGACATCGCTCAAAAGAGATAGTATCCTTCGTCAGAGGCATCCAAGTCATTTTATGTGACTTCATCATTCCGTTCCTCGAAAGAGAGGAGTGCCAGCCAGGAAGTGAAGGGGTAGAATAGTGGCCAATTATCTTCAATGACATTCTCCGATCCTTGGACAGCTTGAATGTGGACAGAGGAATGATAGATTCTTTGTTGCTCTTCCTCTTCTTCTGAGGACTCGTCAGCTTCAGTGTCAGAAGAGGTTGCTTCGGGGGTAGGGTCTTGGAGTTCTTGAACCTCTTCTTCAAAGGTAGGGACTTCTTGAGCATCTTCTTGGTTCGGCTCCCAAATGATGTGGTGCGAATTGAGGCTAATGCGGTGGTGGGTAGCTGGGGTAGCTCCGGCAGGTACTTCCATGGTAATGGGTGGCTCTTTGAATATTTCCATAAGGCTCATGAGGTGGCCTTGATGATTGTCTTGAAGGGGTGTAGTGTGGAAACCTGGCAGGGTGGGTTCAGTGTCTTGGCTTCCCATGGTGATGTGGTTGCTACCAATGTGGTTGGCTACTTCAGCTTCTATCCAATTGGCATCCTCGGCTGATAGGCAGGCAAGGTTTCCCATGGTTACTCCTTGCAAATATGCTATAGCCCAGGGGATATGGCAGAATATCTGGTGGATGTGGAGAGCTCTCTTAATCAGGTGGTCTGTGGTTAATAGTTCGGTAATGAGGTCTTCTCAGCCGTTTTCCTGGGTCTCATTGTGAAGGCAGTGTCTGATTTTGTAGTCATATCAGAGGGTCATCCATTCGGTGGTTTCTTTGAGTTGTTGGGTCATTATGTACTGGTAGTTGATGAAGTGCCCAAGGTCTTCTGTGTAGAAGTTCAGATGTTTGGTGGTATCCGGGCACCAAATAGTCTTCTTGATGGCTTTGAAGATCAGGGTCTTTGGGCTAGGCAAAGGGGTAGAGCGGCGGGAGGTCTGGTTGGAGCGGCGGATGGGAGGCATTGTGTGGGGAGGGTTCTTGTTCTTTGGTGCAGATTCCGAGGCTGAGGCTGAGTTCTTTAAATAACGTTGTCTTCTCTTCGGCTTGGATTATCTTGTCTCCTTTTGGTGCAGTTACTTGATAGTTTAGGCTGGTCATAGATTATCATGCCATAATGTTGTCTGATCCTAGCAGTCACAGAGTACTCCGAATTCTGACATGGTCGATTGTAGATGTCACAATATATATAACAAAGCAAAAAGAACCATATGGTGGCCAGGAATAGAAGAAGATATCAGGCAATTTGTCAGAATCTGTGACAAATGTCAGAAGCAGAAGCAAGACCAATGGAATCAAGCCCCTGGATCAGTAGACATCAAACTAATATCATTCACCTACATCACAATAGATATAATTGGCCCCCTACCCTTAACATTGACAGGCAACCAATATGTTATTGTAGTTGTAGGCCTATTTATGAAATAGATTGAGGCTGGGCTTCTCAAGAAAGTCAATATACAATCAATTACTGATTTCTTGTACAGAGAAATCATCTGCTGATTCAAGACCCTGAAGCAAGTTACTATTGACAGAGAAACAGAATTTATCAATCAGTTCTATAAAATTCTCTACAAGAAGTACAAGATCCAATATCAAGACTATAGTCTATTATCTATAAGGAAATAGATAAGCAGAAAGAACAAGACCATCACTAAGATCTGTAATGAATATGGAAACTGGGACCACTATCTTTTAATAGTATTATCCACTCTGTGGGATATATGATTGCAAAGTATCTATTTCACATCAAATGAAATATATTTAGTGAAAAAAGTTCTAGCAGAAGTTTGTCAGTAAGTAATGACACAATCTGGAAGTATGTAGATATCGAGATTATATCAAATAAGGAAAAAGACTGAGGATTACATAATTAAGGTACAGGCACTGCAACAGAATTATGCAGAAAAGACTTACAAGCCTCTGAAGATTATTAAGATAGGAGATGAAGTCCTAATATATCAAAATATGGTAGAAGTTTCTTAGTTAAGAAAACTGAAGTCCAAGTGGGAAGGATCTTATCTGGTGCAAGATATAAAAGGGACTACCTTTCAGCTACAAAGCTCACAGGTATAATAATCTCCATTACTATCTACTGAAACCAACTTGAGAAGTATTATGGCCAATAATAAAAGCACTGCAACAGTACTCAAGATCACTAGTGCTCAAAGAGTCATTGAGAGACATTAGTATACCACAGAGCCCCTAACTATAGAGGAATCTTATAATAATATTTGAAGTATTATGCAAACTCATCTCTCTCAAATTTCACACTTCAAAGCCTATCAGCATCACACAGAATTCCAAGAGTACTTCAAACTTGGTCAGATATTCAACCAGGATCAGAACATAACCAAAAATGATTAGATCATCAAATGTCCACTCTTCTACTCTCAGATCACTATTGCTAAGAGAATTCATAAGCTATTTCAAGATGATGAATCAGCACTAGTCCATCTGTGAGGAATAACCCCCTCAGACTTTGAGTGAGTCAAGTCGCACTATTGGGAAACAGTGATATTACAAATTGCTCAGTACAAGACTATACAGATCATTGAAGCCTGGGAGTTTGAATAAATATTTCAGAGATGAAACTAACTATTCAGGAGGAAGTTATAACAGTAAAGCTAAATTTGAAAGAAGGAATAAGGGATAGACATTTGATTACAACTAGTCCCAAATTAGTATAGTCTTATAGTTAGCAGTCCCTGATTTCAACAATGTCTAAAACATTTTAACAATGTCAAAATTAAAGATCTGATATAGTAACTCATTTCAATAATGCCAAAATGACTCATAACTTAGCTATATAACTTAGCTACTATATATATAGCTAGCAAACTTATATAAATATCCCAGTATCTTGAAGTGAATAAACATTAGATCAAAAGTGTTGAAAAAAAGTATATTAATAAAGAACCTTTGGGATTTTATCTTTAACTCATTTGGCCTCAAAGAAACTACTGACTCTGGGAGTTAAGAAGATAAGAATTCAAGATAAAGAAATCTGATATACTTACCAAGTTTAGTATCCACTATATTATATTATGTTATATAAATTTCTAGTATACTTTTTGATATACTTTTATATTGTTTATTGTGAAAAGTAAATAACAATATAGCAACTAATAAGGTACTGGTAGATATACTAGATCTAAAGGTGATAGGAATTCAAATAGCAGTATGGAAAGGGAAGAATTAGTTTGGGGTCAGGCTTCTTTGGGCCAACTAGTGAAGGAGGGTCTGGCAGAGGACAGGGGACTAGCAGAAAGACTGAGAGAGGAGAGCTGGTGAACTTTACTATAGCAGTGAAGAATGATAGAGTAGTTGAAGAAAATAATGGTTAGAAGGTAGTTGGAAAGGAGAAGGAGAAGGATAGAGAGGCTGGGGGAGCACTGCCTGATAGAGAAGAGAAGGAAGCTGGAAAAGGAGTAATTAGTGATGGAGCTGTAACTATTGATGGTGGTGTGATGGGGAATCTGGCAAAAAAAAACCAGATATAATTACTAATGGGTGCAAGGGAACTTCTCAAGGCTTAGGATTAGTATATAAGAGAGACCTATTTGATAGTATAATAGGGCTAGTGGCTGCAATATTAATCAAGAAGTTGATCTTAGAATTCAGAGTTATGTTGAGCTTCCAGAAGCTGGTAGTAATAGCAAAGATAGTGTGATGTCTACAATTGACCATGTCTGAATTCGAAGTACTCTGTGACTGCTAGGATCAGATGACATTATGGCGTGACAACCCATGGCCAGCCAAAACCATCAAGTGATCGCACCAAAAGAGACAAGATGATCCGAGCCGAAATGAAGACCACATTATTTAAAGAACCCAGCCTCAGCCTCAAGAACTTCTACCAAAGAATAAGTACTCTACACACAATGCCTCCCACCCACCATTCCAACCAGACCTCTCACCGCTCTACCTCTTTGCCAACTCTCAAGACCATTGTCTCGATGCCATCAAGCAGGCCATCTGGCACCCGGATACCACGGACCATCTGAACTTCTATACTGAAGACCTTGGACACTTTATCAACTACCAGTACATCATGACTCAGCAGCTCAAGGACACAACTGACCAGATGACTCTCTGGCATGACTATGAGATTGGCCACCACCATCGCAATGAGACCCAAGAGAAGGACTGAGAAGACCTTGCTGCCGAATTGTTAACTACTGGCTGGCTTATCAAGAGAGCCCTCCGCATCCACCAAATCTTCTGCCATGTTCCCTGGGCCATCACGCACTTACAAGGAGTAACTGCTAGGAATATTGTCTGCCTTACCACCGAAGAAGTCAACTGGGTGGAATCTGAAGTAGCTGATTACATTGGAAGCAATCACATTGCAGTGGGAAGCCAACAAACCGAACCCACTTTGCCAGATTTCCATACTACCCCCCTCCGAGACAACCACCAAGGCCACCTCATAAGCCTCATGGAGATATTCGAAGGACTGCCCATTACTATGGAAGTACCTGCTGGAGCAATACCCGCTACCCACCACTCTGTTAACCGCAAATTTGCACCACATCATTTGGGAGCCGAATCAAGAAGAGGCTCAAGAAGTCCCCACCTTTGAAGAGGAGGAAGTTGAAGAACCCCAAGACCCCACTCTCGAAGCAGCCCCATCTGACACAGAAACCGATGAGTTCTCTAAGGAAGAAGAAGAGCAGCAAAGAGTTTACCAATCCTCTGTCTGCATCCAAGCTGTTCAAGGGTTGGAGAATGTTGTTGAAGATGATTGGCCACTATTCTATCCCCTCACCTCTTGGCCAGCACTTCCCCCTTTCGAAGAGCGGAATGACGAAGTCACAATCCAGCAAAATAATTTGTTTGCCACTGACGAAGGGCACTATATCCTTTAAAGTACAGATCTGTGCTTACAAATACTCTTCCCCACACAAATGTGTTATAGTTTAACCCCCATAACAGATAGCCACCCCCAAAACATTTCTTGTCAGTGGCACAAGACCCTAACCCTCATAACATAAATTGCCGAAGCCCTCGCCGCCGGCAAGCCAATAGTTTAACCACCGAAGCCCTTGCCGCCGGCAAGCCAATCGCACAGCAAGTAACCCGTCGCTACTGATAACATAAGAACAGTAAGCTCCTCGCTGCCAGCAAGCCAATAGTGCATCTGCATTCAGCATTACATCCATATCCTTATCCAGCAAACCCTCCTCATCACTGGCAAGCCAATAACATAGTAATGTTTGCCACAACATAGTATATCTTAGCCGCCCCCCCCCCCTATAGCTAGCAAACTTGTTTAAATAACCCGTATTCTTAGAGTGAATAAACCTCAGTCAATTGGTTTTGCAGAAAAGTAGTTCGCAACCAACTTAAGTTTTTGAGAAACTTTGGGAAAGACTCCAAGAGCCAAGGATAACTCTTGTT
>RQIL01011108.1:0-11533 GCA_003951145.1 Jimgerdemannia lactiflua | reverse complement strand
GGGGCTGCATTGATTCAGTGTTGCTGGAGTTCTAGAATTTCAATACGACTTACCTCCTTCGTTACAACCGTTTCCAATCACAGCTCCCACCCAAGTCCGACATCAACGAGCTCCCAAGGATCAGAAGGATCGTGTAATTCCCCAAAACCCCCCATATTATTATCACCTCCCCACTATCCATGAGCAGCCAGCCTGCAAACAAACCACTGCAATGTAGAGTCCCATAAATTCACTACGCATAGCCGCAGATGAGACCAATGGGGATGAACCACGACCGTCGTTGATCCGCACGCGTTTTGATCCCCCCTCATCACCTACTACACTTGTACAAATTACCCCCATCTACATCATCTCAAACAATATCACTATATCGGCGGAACAGGCCATGTAATAAAATCGGTTACACACGAGAGCAATGTAGTGTTAGCAGACGTAGTCTGTGATGTTGTGGAAAAGGGGCACCGTCCTATTCTTACACAAGTCTGATCAGACCGCCATTGTTGCTGGATCACACCAGCATCGCCTCCCGAGCCTCCTCCCCATATTTCGTCTGTGCCTCATCCTCCTCCGCAACTTTCAAACCCACCATCGTCACCTCAGGCGCTACACTCAACCTCGCCAACATGCCATCCAACTCGTCCATCTTTTCGGCCGCTGCCACCAAGTCCACTCCCGGCACATCAAGGGGACGCGTAACCTCGGACGTTGGCACCGACGACTCCACTGCCTCCTGTGTCTTGGCCTTCTCCGTGTCGATCAATCCCTCCAGTTCCCTCTCGAGTTCCTCGTCCGCGTCCGGGCCGATGATGGTTTCAACCATGCCGTCCGTGGCTAGGCGCATGGCGTCGTCAATCTCCTGCTGATCGCCCAGCACGTCCCGCAGGCGATCCATCGTCTCGTCGATCGAGTCGACCGTCAGGCCCGTAGAGGCGAGGATAGACTTGAGGGTGTCAGCGCCAACGGTGTAGGCTTGCATGATCTGATGTCGGAATTAGGTATGGAAGATGGTGAAACAAGTGGGGTGGTGAGGACTCTATGATGTTGATGGTAGGTGTCAAAGATTGAAGATAAGATATGTACCTCCGCATCCGTCTCGGCGCCCTGAATTTTCAACAGAATCTCATCCATTGTCCCTAGCGACCCGAGTCGCTTGTCGAGCACAATTTGGAGCTGTTTCCTCTGCTTGAGCGCGAAAAGGGACTGGGACCTCTGGCTCTTCTGGAGAGTCGCCTTGGCGCGGAGTGTCAACCTATAATACAGCGGTCGATCGGAATTGCCATGAGCTCTGATGCAGTTCGCAAGATTAACAGGGCGATAGTACGTGGGACGATGAGATAAGCAGACTCACTGGGTCATCTTGTCCTCGATCTCTTCGACTTGCTTCTGGAGAGATTTGCAAGTCTCCTTGATGGAGATGATGCCTCGGTCGGTGGACGTGATATCAATCCTCTTGTGTGTCGCGTCGTTCTTGCTCCGAAATTTGATGACCTAGGCCGGGACGAACACTGGAAAGTAAGAAAAACCACTGCCCATCTCAATACCCTTCCCTCTTTCCCTAGCTCGTCCTACAACCCCACTAACTCCAAAAGGCCATACATACCATTTTCTCCTCCTCACCCTCTGTCACCAGCACACCCCTCGTCTTCTCCAGGTACCATATTAGGACGAGCACATCCGTATCCGAGAGCACGGCGCCTGGGACGGCGATGGCGGCGAACTTATCCTTGAAGTCCGAGATGGTCATAAGATTGTCGGTAATGCCGTGGACGGCGGTGATGGACTGGTGCTTGGCGATGCGAATGGCGGCGTCCTGGGTATGCGAAAAGAGGGGTTAGGAAGTAGCGATCTCGTGCCCAGAGATGGCGCAAGGGCTGGAAGTTAGCTAGGGCAATTTTAAATGGGATATACCTGTAATGTCGGCATGACGATGAACCGCTTAGCACCACCTTCGCCGATAAGCCGCCGGAACCCCCATAGTCCATTGAAGATCCACATGGGCCAAGTGTCTTGCACGGAGAACATGCTGTCGTCAAATGGTATCAGGTCTCCTGACTGTTGCATTTCCGCCTAAGAATGGGCGAAGGGAAGAAAATTGAACGTCTTGGGCGCATTTGTGATTTCGGATCCAGAGGGCGTTGAACTCGCATGTGTCCAGAGCAACACAATCATGCACGTACCAGCACGCATGCCAATCCCATTGGACTCCCGACGCCCTTCCATGCAAAGTCTTCCTCGAAATTCGCGGTCTTCAGGATCAGTACGTCGCCATTTGTAGCGAGCAGGCCTGCGCGGGAAGTATCAATGAGGAGCTTCTTCCAGAAGGCGACATTTGCGTCGTAGCCGTATCTGTTGCTCGTCTTGGCTGGAGCGAAATCGGAGTACAAGGAGTCGAGACGGGAAGTGTTTTCTTCGTATTCTTTATAGTTTGCCTTGAGGTAGTCGTGGAGTGCAGCGGTTGTCATGTTAAAACGAAGAGAGGTAGGATGGTTGGTGGTTGGGGTGGCTAGGCCACCTGAAGGCGTTCAATGAGGCCGTGACGTCAGTTGGAGTGATAGTCACAATTGTTCTTTTATTAAAAAAACTTTCTTCTACAAAAATATTCTCTCGGGATACAGCCACCAGAGCAAGGACAAGTTTTGGCCTATAATGATTGGCCGCATTTCAGACTTGACCTATATTCAAATGATGTAATGTCAGCACAAAAAGACCTCTTTCCATTGTCGCGCCTTCCATTGTCCGTATCCGATAGAAATGAAACATACCGGCAGGAGTGACAAGCTTGAGGTGGAATGACTTGGGCCTGCAGAATATTAACAAAGATACGTCAATCCATTGATCAATCACACCCCTTTCACTACCCATAAGCATTTCTCACAAAGCAAACACAGCCTCCGTCGCTATCGTCACCCACCTCGTTAGCTGCTCGTACGCCAGCTTGCTCAACGCCATGCCCTTCCCGCTATCCTTAGCCCCCACCCACGCCAGCGCCGGGTCGAGGTAATCGCAACGGTTCATGAACCATGTGCCCGTCTCGATGCGATCACCGATGGCTATGGCGTGCTCCTGGTTCGCTGTCCACACACTGGCCGTCAGCCCGTACGGCGAATCGTTCATGAGGCGGATGGCCTCCTCGTCCGAGTGGACACGCATGATGCCCACGACGGGCCCGAAGGTCTGTTTGGGAGAGACGGAAAATCGATTATGATGATGAACATGCGCGGAGGTGTGGGGAAAGGATCGTAGTGTTGGCAACGTTTACCTCCTCGGTCATGACAAGCATAGTATGATTAACATCGACGAGAACTTGGGGCGCGACGTAGGCGGTGTTTCCCTAGGGAATAGAGTCGAGAACGAGCTTGCTCTTTCAGTTATTGACCATTATGAAGCAACGAACCCGAAAAGTCCAATCGGCCCATTCCACGGCTTGGTACCTTGTCAGCTGGAAACAGTGACGTATCGACCAAAGCTTTGGCACCCTTTTGAACTAAGGGAGCGGAAATGCGATGAGCAATGAGGACAAACGTTCAGTTGATGCACTTTAGCAACAAATTACGAGGGGAATATCGCATTCTTGGTGCAGCCACAGAGCACGCAAGATCCGAGACGTTCGAAGTACAATACTCACCCGCATCCTGTACGTGCCTTCTCACCTGCTCCGCAAACCTGTACTGTGACATCGGGCCAAGGGTGGTCGCCTGATCGAGTGGATTGCCCAGGACGTAGCCCTAATTCATTTCGACGAAAGCCATCCCATATACTAATCAGCCTCACTACAACGGGAGTCCTGCCGTCTCTCTGCATCACACTATCTACACCAAGTCTTCACGCACCTTTGTCAGCTCCACGAACTTGGACACGAACTTGTCATACACGGCGTCGTGCACGTAGATGCGCTCGATAGAGCAGCAGGATTGGCCCGAGTTGAAGAAAGCTCCGTCGACAAGCTGATCGACCGTGTAGTCGAGGTCGCAGTCGGGGAGAACGTAGGCGGGGTCTTTGCCGCCAAGCTCCATTCCGGTGCCTGAACGGGAATATCGGAGACGTAGTACACATTATATGAGCAACACTCTAACGAATGTTCGCAACAACCCCACCCCTTCCTCCCCCTCGGCGAACACACCAATCAGCTTGCACCCTGCCGCCGCATGGATCTTCTTCCCGACGGCGACAGATCCAGTAAAGTTGACGAAGGCGATGGCGGGATGCTTAACAATGTACTCGGACGCTTGGTCCGTGACGTGCAGCACCTGGAAGACGTTCTCGGGCAGGCCAGCCTCGCGGAAAGCCGTAGCAAAGATGTCGGCGCACTGCGGAGTCTGCGGCGAGTGCTTGAGGATCACCGTGTTGCCGGCGAGGAGGGCGGGAACGACGCCATTAACTGGGTGGAGAGGGGCCAACAAGGGGAAAGATGGTTAGTCTTGTGGCGAATCGGTGTGTTGAGCGTGCGGAATAATCATGCTAGTGTACTATAGACTAATAGCATCGTATTGCTTACCCATCGTGAAATACGGGTAATTCCATGCTGCAATGATGTAGATGGGGCCTACGTAAATCGACGGGGGAAAGTCAGATATCATGGTCACGAAACGCGTTAATTCCTTTCCAGCTATTACCAATCAATGCATTCTATGCAACCTCAATCCAACCCACCCAAGGGTTCCCTTCTAATGAACCTCCTGAACCCGGGCGAGTCCTCGTCCTCGATCACAATGTCCTTGAGGGACTCCTCAGCGATGGAGGTCATATACCTCGCGCGCTGCAGGGTTCCCTTAATCTCGCCAGCGCCGTACCGGATAGGCCTACCCATCTGCCTGACGATGGACTGCACGACCTCGTCACGCCTGGCTTCGAACGTCTGTGCAAATCGGGTGACTATGGCGATACGTTCGGCGACGGGGACCCGGCGCCAGGACTGGAAAGCGGTGGCGGAGCGCTCCAGGGCGGCATCGATGGTGACGGTGGTGTCGAAAGGCATCACCAGGAGCTTGGAGGCGTCGATGGGAGAGATAACGGTGAGGGCTTCGTGAGTGGACATGGGCGAAGGGTGGTGGAGCTGGGAAAGTGGACCCGAAAATTTAATTATAGGGTTTTTCACCAAGCCACAATTTCTGTGCCGCTTCATTAGAGGATTAACAGCCACAAAATGAAGTCCTATAAGTCACATGCGCGAAATGACTCAGCCATCATCATCATGGCTTCCACCAAGCATGTCCTACTGTTCGGCGACTCGCTGACCCAAGGCTATACAAAAAGTGGCCGGCAGTTTCATCCATACGGGAAAAAGTTGCAGACATTATTCGATGCTGCAAACCTGGATGTGCAGGTCACTATCGAAGGTCTTTCCGGCGACCGCGTCAAAAACCCTCGCTGGCAACAAAGGCTCAAGAACCAATTGGAAAAGATGCAGAAAAACGAGATCGCGTACCGAGCCGTCGTCATTCTTGGAGGTAGATCGGTCTGTCCTCTGCCGACGCCCCCGCGTAATATCAACGTATTCACTCGAATTGAACTCTATCAAAGGGATCAACGACGTGTTTCAGACCTCCACCACCTCGCAAGATATATTCGACGCTCTTTGCGCCACGTATCGTTTGTGCGAAGAGTTTGGGGTGGGCCATGTGATTGGATGTAGTCTGATGGAAGTGGACTTAGGCCGAGTATGCGATTTCAATACTTGCGTCTCCTTTTGACTTTATTGTAGACGTGTTGTGTTAACAAACGACTGCAGGCCGGAGACGATGAAGAGCTGAAACGTGTGGCGATCAACGAATTGCTTAGGTAATCTTCTTCTCAACCTCTCCATACACATTCCTCGACATCAACGTAAACCCATTATCAACTTCTCTCCTAGATCTTCCCCGTCTAGTCCATTTGCCGGAACCAAGGCGCCAACGACGGCCACGCGCTTCACATTCTTCGAGCTCTCCGACCAGTTCCCTCTGCACCGGCTTTCTCCCGAGGACAAAAAGCTATACTGGGACGACAGGGCGCACTGCACAACGGCGGGGTACGACCGAATGGGCGAGCTCGTGTTCGAGGCTTTGAGGCCGTTGTTGGGCGAGTGAGCGGGATATCCTCGTTTATCAAGAAATGCTTGCATTGTATGATATCCACTTTGTGTCCAGAATGCATTTAGCGCAACTTCGTCATAACAGACATGCAAATGATAATAATTCCAATACATGATGACACATCACTAATGGTTCTTCGGGGCCTGTCAGAGAAGATTGCTGAGTACCTTGATCATCGTATACTGATGGCCGATGCGCTCCTAAATTTTCCTTTGGTCATTCATGTGGTCTTTTCTTTCTCTTCACTCCGTATGTAATGCTCCTTTGCTTGTTTGGTGTCGCACAATATTTGTGTTTGGTGTTGCGAAATCTCTCACACACCTTGGCAGGGTGTGAGTGGCGAACGGGCTAGCGATAAGCTGATGGGCAGGCAGCGAGCAGTGAGCGGCAAGTGACAGTTGAAGCTGATTTAAATAATAACAAACAATGCGCTCGGAGGGCTTTGCTGGATGGAGTTGTCTTTAGGGCCTTAGGGTCTTATGGGCGCCAGTAGTGGTGACTAATGGCCAATCCTGTCTATCTGAGCCATCCGAAGACGTTCCAGTTCAACAATGACACTCACTATTTGTACCCAGCTTGAGAAATCGGCTATTCACCCGGTCATCTTGGCACCCCTGAATACAGCAGGCTACCTCGCCCTCATTAACCTGGGAACGGAACAGGTGTATCAACTCTTTGTCCCGTGATTCTAAGCGCTCATATCTGAAAAGTTGTTGACCGCAGGTAGAGGTGTGAAGTAGTGTAACCTGATACTCTTTCTTCTATATCCCCCTCTACTGCGGGATCGGTGCACAGTACCCGTACCATGTAGGGCTTTTATTCTTGGACCGGACTCATTCTCGGGGCTGTTTTATACCTTTATTCCCTTCCGTAGTGAGACCTGCAGTATGGGTGCAAATCCACTTCCGATCGATTCCCGGCAAGGATGCCGGTTATGGTATGGAATGTCAGCCCAATGGCTAGCGAACAGCTGCCTTATGCCATGCACTATTTTCCTTTCAATTATCGACGTACTTCGCTGCCACTCAGGCTCGAATACGGCGTGTAGCGTGAAACTCGGCTACTCGCCCTCTCCAATCAAAAAGATAATAATAGTTTGAGGTTGTGTTTGGGAAGTTGTTCCACCAGATATAGTTGGCAGTGATATTAGGCGATTGGGAGAATTAATAAAGTATAGAAAAAGTGAGCATCTTCATGGAGAAGAGCGCCATTTTAAAAACGTACAGTAATGGATGCACTGACCTTCCGTATGTAACAAACAACTCGCACGGCTTCATTCCACTCGCACGGCTTCATCTCGTCTCATAAACGAATTGGGGTAGACCCAGACGATGTGAGCTCGGCCAGTCTCCGGAACCCATCTGCCTGAACCGGATCTGGCGATGAGGCGAGGGTTCAATGGTTCGGTCGCGGGGCCCGCGGAGGTTGGTACCACCGAGATCTACACTGATAAGCTGCTAACCTCCTAGCAGAGGATTGTCACTTTTTGCTGTTCTAAAATCTCCGCCATTGACGATTATAAACCTTTTAGGGAGGTTCTCGGACGATGAGGATTCGTGTTCGTCGGGCAATGGAGTGCAGAGGTAGATGGTAGAATATTAGGTTCTATGATTTGCACTACAGTTAACTAAGTCTTGTATAGATGCATGACTTATGCCCGTTACACCGCGTCGCGTCAACAAGGCTTGGTCCCGAAATCGCTTGTGGTCTATTTCTGCGCGTTAGGAGATCATCCACGTAAGGAAAGCGATCCATCGGGCCATCAAGATGATTTGAAAAAGTTCCTGGTAAACTCTTGAATCGACTGTCAAACATGGTGTATTCGGGAGAACAATATATGTATGTACATACATAGAAACTCGGGACATTCTCCACCACCCTGTCACCATTTTGATTCGATTCGCACACATATATAGAGGCTCGGGACATCCTCCACCGCCAACAAACGCCCTGTCGCCATTTTGGTTCGATTTGCACACATACATAGAAACTCGGGACATCCTCCACCGCCAACAAACGCCCTGTCGCCATTTTGATTCGATTCGCACGCTCTTTCTTAGATATTGGGTTGAAGGATTCAACCTCCGCTGTACGTCGACTATTTCGGAATTACGCCCCCGCTTCGTCCCGCTATGTAAATTGTCACCATGGTTAAATTGCGATAGCAGCATAGCTGTGTCTAATTCTCACGATAACCAACCACTGCGCCTGACATCCTGCTGGCGTGCTGGCCCGTTGGCCCGCTTATGCGAGTGCCAAGAGTCGATCTGAACGCCGTAGAAAAGAATGTTGCACAGCGGAAGCAACTTGTTACTTGCCCAATCCGAGACCAGGGGACCGTGCTCACCAGTTAATCCATTAGGATCCAAGCTCGCCATGTAAACAAATCCAAGCCAGCATCCCGGGCCCCGAATCTTGAGAATAGAGCAGCAGTAGTAGCTATCGTGATATGCACCTTCAACATAACAGTTACTCACACCTCTAACGGCGAATGGAGCGAGCGTGGACCACTGATCTGTAACGAAGTAATCTTATATACATAATATCCTTGATTTCCCTTGTATGCCCAGCACCCTCTGATCCTCTGCATCGCCCGATTGCCCCAATTTTAATACCCATATTAGATTATCCTCAAGCTCAAAAATAAAAATAAAAATAAAAATAAAAATCGATTCCTTTTGCGGTCGATTGTTTGCAGAACATGCGATGCTTCTTAAGCCAATCAAACCGATTAAATGCTATCTTTAGGGCCCCACTGTTTGCCAAATATGTATTACCCCTTCTCAACAAGCAGTTAATGAAGTTCATAATCAGGGATGGCGGTTATTGGATCCGGTTGATGACTCCCCCCCTACATCACAGGTAAGTAGAGACGAAGAATGCCGAAATAACCCTCCCCCCTTTGTATCACGCAAGTGAGATCTTCCTGTAAGGTGAATTCTATTTGTTTGAGGCTCGGTCATCAATCCAAGTATATGGTCACGGTCAGGATTTGCGGACCATTGCACAACATATTCGATTACATTATTCTATGCACGAATACGTCATTTACACTTCCCACTGTGCGAGACAACCTTGTCAAGAAAGTTCATAGTTTTAGAAGACAAACAAGCTCAGGCGAGAAATGCTAATCGGTTTTAAGTAGTGATCCGTTGGGTTAATCGGCGAATAAATTTAATGCAAACAATGCCTGTTATCTGTGTACAATGAATATGCAACCTTCCAGGGTCCAATTTACCCCCTGACGTAGATTACCACAAAGAGCCCACTTTGGTGCGGACGCAGACTCCGCCAGTTTGCTGGATTTTTTGTTTATATTTTGCGTCAAGACTTAACGATCATGTGGCACGGTTATAGGTCCCAGTGTGGATGTTTACTAAGCTTCGCATTCGTTCACTTTGGCCCAGTTCCTTGGAACCGCCCTTCTGGGAGACGTGGGATCGAGGTCAGGCCACGGAGCAAACTGAAATGGGCAATGAGCACCTGAACCACATGGAACATCGTGCGCCACGCGACGAAGGGGGACAAAGTACACGCGACAACGGATATGGTTGCACAATACCGAACCGAAACCTTGAAAGGCTAACAGTGGGGGTGCACAGGCCTCTGCGCGCCCTTCAAAAAGCCCCCGATTGCACAGTCAACGCACACCTTCGAATCAACCAACTAACCAACCTTGACACGAGCCAGTTATTTGGTCAATCTTTTCAGTTAACGCAATGGGCCACCGTCATTCCCACCTCCGCGTCTACGAAGGTCAAGGCGAGCCCCAGTGGCCACAGCGCTTCCGAACAGTGCGACGTTCCTACTCCTCTGTGCGCAACCTCGCCCACCGCTTCCAGAACGAAGCTGATCCGATGAACATCACCGCAGAGTTGAAGGAATGGCAACAAGATGGAACGGGCAAGCGACAGTTCGCCTCGTCCACAAGCAGGTTGCCGACACATCTCGCAGACGGGGGAAGGAGGGGCTTGAACGATGTCGCCCCATGGAACTTGAAGGCAACACGGGCCGTTCAAGAAGAGAAGTCACTGAAGACAAAGAGGAGTCTGAATGCGTTGGATGAGCGGAGACTTGGAAGGACGGATTCAGGTAGGCCATGAATTCCAAGACTGTGTTATTAGCAAGGCGGTGTCATCGTTTGTTTCCTCATACTAATTTTGTCTGACCTGCAGGCACTGCCGAGTCAATCTTGCCATTGGAAGTACTGGAGGCAGATCGAGTTCAAAAACAGCATTACGCAATGAAACGGCTATTCAAATCGTAAGCTTTTACTACACAATTTCTTGTCAAGGTATATTCCAAGCTATTCCATAGTAATGAATCTTATTTATTCTTGCAGCAACTTCCAAGCACCAGTTACCGGAATTCTCAATGGTGACAACGGTGAACCAGCCATGGTTCTTGAAGTTATGTGCGGACAAGGAACATGGTCACTGGTAAGCACACTGTCCTACATCGTCATCCGGGATCATCGCAAAACATGCGTTCGATCAAGCCATAACAACGATCCAAACCAGCCGTAACTCACCACTTCCTAATCTCATCAACAGGATATGGCTAAAGACTTTTCAACGACCATGTTCTTCGGTGTACACTCGTCGCAAATGTATCCGACGACAGGTTTCCCCGCCAACTGTTTCTTCCAGGAAGGCACGCCGCTCGAATCTCGGGGCCTACCGTTCTGCGACAACACATTCGACTACGTCCTCCAAAGGTTCACGCTAACGTCGCTCACGCCTGGACAGCGGATCCGCAATCTGCAGGAGCTCGTCCGCGTCGCAAAACCCGGGGGCTTCATTGAGGTGGTCGAGGCTGAGGTTCCCTCTATCAGGTGAGATAGCGGTGGTCATAATGTTTCTTTGAGGACGGATCGGTCGAGAACTTCAGCTGACGGCAATTCCTTTGATCTTCTGTCATTTTTTCAAAAAGCCGTGGCCCAATTTTCAATGATCCCGTGACACTGAGTAAGTTGCTTCGATCCGCTTTGTCGTCCATTAAATGCCAATTTCTAACCGCAATCTGCATTTCTGTTCATCAGGCCAATACATCGTCCGCTCTCCCAATTACATTGCCCCCACTCCCCCCCCTATGCTCGACATTTTGCTATCGGGAGCAGGACTAAACTTGGTGAAAAAAACTACCGGGTCCGGTCCCGCGAACTGGGTTAGTCCTACCGCGATTGCAGAATTCAGGAACTCGATCGAGATTGATGACGCGAGCCCCGAGGCGTACGATGAACTGGAGCGACAGTGTCTGGGAAACTATCAGACTGTGGCAGAGTATGACATTGCGTATGGCCGAAAGTCCAAGACACAGAGAAAGGAGTAACGTGACTCTATGTAGAAAATGGATTTTATTCGTTGAGGGTTACCGGGGTTGGTCAATCTCATCTTCATGTATATTTATTTTTCCCTTCAATTCTTTCTCTGTGAATAGTTTTTTTTTTTTTTTTTTTTTTT
>RQIL01011097.1:0-11534 GCA_003951145.1 Jimgerdemannia lactiflua | reverse complement strand
AAGGACTCAACTTGAAAAAATAGTAGTAATATCTGGTATAATCTTATCTATAATTTTAAAGTCTTATTTATAATTAATATAGCTAATTTATTCTAACTATATCACCTTTATAGAACTATTATTTTTGAAAAGAGCTTAGATACTATAGCCATTATACTTATAATAGATAATAGGCTCATTAAGATTTATGGTCAGTAGATAGAGTAGTTTTGTAAAAATTAAGCAGTTAGATATCTTTTTTATAGTATCAGTTTAGCTTTTTGCCAAGCTCTACTAGTCTTTTAATCTTACTTTGTAGTGCTATTGGTACAATACTATAATGTAGAGCCAAGGTATTCATGGAGTCCAAATCTATACTGAAATCTAACTACTTAAAACTCTTTTTATAATAGATTATTAAATTGCAAATTCTGTATACTCTCTCCAATCCAGACTTTTATACCAACCAGTAGCTTAGAGTTGTTCTTTAATATTGATAGAGGGCTATAAATTTTGTATACTCTCTCTATCTATCTCAGTACTTTTTGACTGATCTCTTCCCTACTTAGGCTACTCAGAGTTACTTTTTATAACTAACAAGAGACTGCAAATTTTATACACTCTCTCTACTGATCATCTTATACTCTAAATCAACTATTTTATTCAAAAAAAAATTATTTTTAATACTAAATGCTACAAGACTCATTTAGTTTTAATGGTCTATACTCCACTAAGACTTAAGATATATATAAGCTCAGATTGCCTTAGTATTCAACATATACCTCTTAGAAACAATAAGGTTAATTCTATTAGAGAACACTCTCTCAACTGGAGTACTGATAGTAGAAATGGCTAGATAGTCTTAACCATATTACATAAATTAGAGAAGTCTATTTAAAACATCTGTAGCTATATACTTCAGAGATAAAATAGTAGTTAAAATTGGCTCAATCTTACTAATTATCTACAAGAAGACAACTCACCTTTTACCAGTTAAGTATCTCTATGCTCTCTAGTAGAATTATATAGTTACTAATAAGATAAATAGTGAGCCAGTAAGGGTGAGAGAGTCAAGCTACTGAAAGATACTACTGGAGCCACTGGGGCTAAGGTAGAGGATGTTGTGATGAAGAGTGAAAAGAACATTTGATTTGAAGTCCCAGATATAGCCTGGGGAGGACAGATAGTTGGAGTAACTGAAGAAGATCTGGTGGATACATTTGATGAGGAGTGGGATGAGTTGGCCAGTACTGAGCTGAGTGAAGAGCAAGAAGGAGAAAAAAGATCAGCAACTCCTAGAGGTGAATATATGAAAGAGAGGTCTTAAATATACAAGATAGTGATAAAATTGGCAGATGAGAAGTTGGGGGATGTAGACTTCTGGCTTATAAGTGAGAAGGTCTAGAGTGATATCTTGTACAGAGTTGGGGTTGTGGGGAAGCTAATGGTAGAATACTTAGTAAGGCTGTGAGAGAACAAAAGATATGAGATGGATACTGTCTGGGAGGTAGAGTTAAAGAAGATGGTAAGAAGGATAGTGGTTACTGGATGGAATACCTAGAATAGGGCAGAGTTGTGGGAGGCTACATGTGAGGACTACTGTGCAATAATGGAAGAGAAGGACATAGTAGTAGTTCAAGAGATCTTAATAGAGTTAGAGACTAGAGAGAAATCTGAACTGAAAGCTAAGAAAGAGTTGGACTTATCAAGAATAAACCAGGATCTAGAGATTTGGAGTAGAACTTTAACCCAAATATTATTTAATATAAACAGTACAATCAATATTTTTTCACTTAATATCAATAGACTAAGAGGATCAGAGAAGCATCAAAACATTTTTGCATGGCTTAAAAATTTGAAAGTAGATGTTTTTCTACATTAGGATATATGATATAAAGATGAGAAGGACAAGTTGAACTGGTCAAAAGAGTGGGGAGGGATAGTAGAATGGTAAGAAAAGATTAGAATTCTGATAAGAAAGAGCAAAGGAGAACTGAGAGATATTGGGGGCTGGAGAGATCACTTACTGTAGGAGATATAGGTAAGGCCAGAGTAGGGATTAGTAGTGGTGAGATCTTACTATTGTCTAGCAGAAAGAGGATTGAGAGTAGCTTGGATAGAAGAGTTGTTGAATAGTGGTACTTTGGTGGAGATTAGAGTCGATATACTTGGAGAGAACTTCAATATAGTTAGGAATACTGCTGTGAATTACTCTGATAGTGGGCTAGTTGGAGTGAGTAGAAGTAGGGGACTGGACAGATAAGAGGAGATAGAGAGACTGAGTGCTTTAGGAGATACAGGGCACCAGAAGTAGAGAAACTGGACAGTCTTTACTAGTGCTCCCAATGAATCAAATTGAATTAAATTGGACCTAAATTCGATTCAATTTGAAAACTTCAAATTGAATTGAGACCCAATTTGATTTGATTCGAATGACCCTCAATTTAATTTGATTCAAATTGATTTGATTCATTTGGGAGCACTAGTCTTTATCCATTGGGTGCATAGACTGAGAATGCAGATTGACTGAATTCTCATGGCTGACTGTTGGGGGATAGATGTCTGAAAAGAATTGGAGATAATATAGTGCCCCTGGTCAGACCACTGAGGGGTAGTGGGGCAGGAAATATTTGAAGAGAGTAGAAATGAGTCTAGACATTGGTAACTAAACTGTACTTTGTTGAAAGATAAGAGAGTGTGGAGATAATAGAGTGAAGAGGTGGTGGACAACATTGTATATTGAAGGGGGAAAGATATTGTCATAAGGGATCAGCATTTAAAGTTGAAGGCTACTGCTCAGATATTTTGAGGAGAGGTGGAGAGAATGAAGGAGAGACTTAGAAGAAAGCAGATGGTGGAAATCTCATACCAATTAGAGGGCCTCCTGCTGGATTTGACTAGTGGTCATAAGTATGCTAAGGAGGAAGGCAAGAAGTGGAGAGTGGAGAGAGTAAAGATGGAAATCAAAGAGCTAAAGGCTATCTCAAGAGAGAAAGAGGAGCTATAAGTTCAAGAAATAGTGGTGGTAGGGGCTGGAGGATTGAGAAAGACTTATGAAGTATCTTACCAGACTTCTAAGAGCATATAAGATATAGCAGAGGTGGGAGGGTATTATAGGAGAAGATGGCAAAATGGTAACAGGGGTACAGAGTATTCTGGGCTCTCTCTAAAAAAGATGGAGTAATCTGTGGAATGAGAAAAAAGAAGGGAAAGATGGGAGAGCTATTGAGGGATTCTTGGAGAAGTGGATCTTGCTGATGGCTGGGGAGTTAGGGGATCTAACCCATCCTATCCAGGAGAAAGAAATCTTGGAAGTACTGATAGCTACAAAGAATAGAACAGTACCAGGGGAGGATGGTCTGCTATGGGATTTCTGGAAGAAAATAATGGATATTGAAGGAGTACTCAAGGAGATGAAGGAGATATATGGAGCTATGATTGACTCAGGAAAATAGCTAGAGAGACAGAAGTTAGGATTAGTAATACTCCTTTACAAAAAAAAGGAGCTGAGAGAGAATTAGAAAAATTGGAGATAAATCATACTTTTGGATATAGATAAAAAGTTGGTAACAAAGATACTAGTAGTATATTTACAGGTAGTGGTACAGCAAGTCCTGGGAGAGAAATAGTATAGCTTTGTTGGCAGAAGGCTAATTAGAGATGGCACAGTATGGATACATAGTATCATTGAGGGGCTGCAGGAGTGGATGGAAGGCTGGTCTTCTTAGATCAAGAGAAGATATTTAACAAAGTGTACCAAGTGTGATTGGGGAAGGTTTTAGTGAGAATTGGTATAACATTTTAGTGTAGTTTACTCTTTTTCTTTATCTTTTCTAGTATCTTCTATAACCTTCCAGTATCTTTCGAATGCTTAGAAATCCTTTCTTAGTACCAAGTCTTAGTTAGAATATTCTAGTCACTTCTGCTCCTATTTTAGCTAGTCCTGGAACTTCATGGAACATTGCAGAACTTTATTTGTCATCTTTACTAAGAACTTTCTTCTTGGCATTTCCATTAATTTTTTAGATTCTTCCAGAACTCTGAGTATCTCTTTGAGCTACTTTGAACTTCCTGAATCAAATTGCTTCCTCAACTTAAAAACTAGAACTATTACACTTGGTAGCAGTGGTTAAGTTACACCTTGCCTAAACAAGAAACCTCTCAAGAACCTATCACAATACTATGTCTATGGACACTAATGACTGGGACAATACCCCTTATAACAATTACATCCCACAGAATATACTTTACATTCAGCAAGAAGAAGAGAAGGAATAGCTAATTCCTACTCAGTTATCTGGGACTCTAGAAAGCCTCTTGCACATTGCATTGGCTTAAATTTCCCAACTTCAAGAACACCTAGACAAGAAGGAGAGTAAAGCTCCTGCACAGTCTATATCTGTACCTATGATGATGTCTCTAATGACAGTCACCATCAAGCCTCTAAAGCCTGATACCTTTGATGGCCAAAGAGGAGGACTGTCTACCAATGCTTGGATTTTCCAATTGGAGCAGTATAGTGAACTGACCAATTTTGAAGAAGCAGTACTAGTCCAATTTGCTGCCATACTTCTCTGAGGGAATGCTGCAATCTGATGACAAAATCATATTCAGAATACAAGATTCTCTGGCCAAATCAAGGTCTGGGACAAATTCTCAGATACTATTTAAGGCCAATTAAAATCTGTCAACAGTACCAAGATTGTGCAAGACTGCCTGGCAAATGTCAAATAATTCAAGTCTATATAAGTATATAATATATAATTCCTGTCTATTCTACTGGAGCTATCTCATGTCACTGAAGACAAGAAGGTTGACAAGTACATCCGAGATCTCAAAGGACAAATCTGAGTTCATGTCAAACTGGAAGAATCTAAAGACCTAGACACTGCAATGAAAATTGCTAATAGATTCGACATCATTACTATGGCAACTGCTTTGAGCAGAAGAGACTGCTATTTAACAATAACCACAGAAGGGAGGAAACCAAAGTCAGAACTGTTAGACCAGCCCTCATAGATCTGGATACCATTAATAAGAATAAGAAGAACAAGCTTATACCTGAGGAAAAGGAGCACCTCAAGAAGGCTGGAGTCTGCTTCTTTTGCTGACAGTCTGGCCATATTGCCATGAAATGTCCCAAGAAGACTACTGAACCTAAGAGGATTCTGGTTCTGTCAAAAGATATTTAAGGTCAATAAGTCAAATAAGAAGTTACACTCAATTTTATGTGAGTCAACCCCAAGACTCAGATTTCTCAACTACAGTCAGAAAGAGCCATTGGTTTAGACCTTCAATCTATACAATAAGTCACTATTTCTGCTCATGAAAGAAGACTTATTCCAACTGGTCTTGCAGTTAAAATACCCAAGGAACATTATGCAAGAATTGTACAAAGATCTGGTCTCAGTGTTAAGCACTTACTGGATATCAGTACTGAAGTCATCAACTCTGACTTCTAAGAAAAAATACAAGTCCTGCTAGTCAATTACAAAGACCAACTGTATACCATCAATGAAGGTGATAGAATTGCACAGCTCATTCTAGAGCAAGCCACCCTACTTGCTATCAAAGAAGTCACTAAGCTATCATCAACTAAGTAAGATCAGAAAGGCTTTAGCAGTACTGATCAAGTTGTTAGCATAGCTGAGAACTGAGCCAACTCAATGCTTATCTTCAAAGATCTAGTCAAAGGTTAAGAACTGGATATTCTCATAAACAGCAGAGCTGTTGGAAACTTCATTAACAAGAATCTTATTAATAAGCTCAAGATTCTCACCAAGCCTGCTGGCAAGAATGGTGGAGTTGTCACTACTGATAGCACCACTCTGCCAATTGACTTAATTGCCACTAAACTTCCCCTCAAGATTCAGAAGTACTGAGAATATTTAGATTTTGAAGTGGTACTCTTAAGAAATCATGACCTGATCTTAGGCAAACTCTGGCTTACATGGCATAACCCACACATCGATTGGACCAAGAATGAAGTTATCTTAATTCAAGTTAGAGCCAACATTATCATCAAGTCAGACAAGACTCAGATAAAAACCCCAATTGCAACTCTTTCGGCAATTCAGTTCAAGAAGGCCCTCAAGAAAGCTACCTGTGCCTTTGTTGCACTGATTCGATCCAAAAAAGAAGAGGGGAAACTATCAATCAGCAAAAGTGTCAAGCTACTGCTAAATAAGTACAAGGATGTCTTCCTAGACAAACTGTTTGATCTGCCACCATCAAGATATCATGATTATGAAATCAAGCTAGTACCAGATGTGGCTATTCCTAAGAAGAAGATATACCATATATGACCACTTGAAATTAAAACAATCATGAAGGAACTCAATGAACTCATTGAGTAAGGAGCCATTTAGCCAAGCAAGTCACCTTTTGGCTCTCCAGTCCTATTTGTCAAGAAGAAGGATAATACCTTGTGAATGTATATAGACTACCATACACTCAACAAGATCACTGTCAAGAACTATTATCTACTACTACTCATTGATCAAATCTTTGATACCCTCAAGAATGCAAAGTACTTCACCAAGATTGATCTCATCTCTGGGTATTACCAAATTCGAATCAAGCCAGAAGACATATCCAAGACTGTCTTCATAATACTATTTGGACTCTATGAATTTCTAGTCATGGCCTTTGGTCTCACCAATATGCCAGCAACCTTTCAAGATCTCATACAAACTATTTTTAAGGACCAACTTTATATCTTTGTACTCATATACATTGATGATATCCTGATCTTCAGTAGTACTGAAGAAGAACACCTTAAGCATATTGAACAAGTCCTCAAGATCTTCCACAAACACAAGCTATATGCAAAGCTCAAGAAATACAAATTCTTCAAGAATCAAGTTGAATACCTTAGACACATTGTATCAGCCAAAGAAATTCAAGTAGACTCAAGGAAAATACAAATCATCGAATAATGGCCTGTACTAGTAAGTCTTATTGAACTTAGGTTCTTCTTTGGTCTGACTGGATACTACTATTGATTTGTTAAGAACTTCTCTGGCATAGCAGAATCCTTGACAAACCTCCTGTAAAAGAAACCCAACTCTGACCACTATATTTCCTATATCTGGGACACCTTCTGTCAACAAGCTTTTCAAGAACTCAAGAACCATCTGACCCATGCATCTGTCCTTCGAAATATAGACCTAAACTTGAAGTTTACTGTTACTACTGATACATCCAACTTCGCAATTGGTATAGTCATCTCTCAAGATGATGGTCAAGGACACAGACCTATTGCTTTTAAGTCAAGAAAATTATTCTCTGTAGAAAAAAAGCTAGCCACTTATGAAAAGAAACTCCTAGCAATCATTCATACCCTCAAGACCTAGCAACACTATCTAGAAGAAGTTGAGTTTGACATGATCACTAATCACAGGTCCCTTCAGTACATTAATACCCAACTAACTCTTTCCTATCAATAAGCCAAGTGGAGTCAGCTACTTCAGACCTTTACCCTGAACATCATTTATAAGCCTGGTAAAACTCTGGTTATACCAGATGTACTCTAAAAAGACCTGACCTTGCTGCCATTTTACAAGTCACTGTAGTATCTGAATTTCTTAACCAGATCAAGACTGCTTACAAACAAGACTCTCTGGTTCTACAAAAGGATACTAAGGAATTCAAGAAAAAATACACCATCAAGGACAACCTCATGTACTATCAAGACAAGATCTATATTCCTGCCAACTCTGAACTACAATACAAGATCCTTTATGAACATCATGACTCCCCACTAGCTGGTCATCTTGGAACTGAGAAGACCATTAAGAATATTCAATGAGACTACTACTGGCCCAACATGCTCAAGGAAATCAAGAAGTATGTTCAAAGCTGTAATCTTTGCCAAAGAAATAAGTCAAGCAATCAAATACCTGCCAGTCTTCTATAACTCTTATTGATTCCAACTAAGAAGTTTGAGCAAGTCACAATGGACTTCATTGTACAACTCCCATGAACTAAATCAGGCTATGATGCTATCATCATATTTGTGGACCATCTCACCAAGATTATAATTGCTAAACTAACTACAACTAATGTCACTGCTTCTGAAATTGTGAGAATCTTCTTCAAGTCTATCTTCCACCAATATGGACTTCTCCGAGTAATCATCAGTAACTGCAATCCCAAATTCACAAGTCACTTCTGGCAAGCACTCTTCAAGACTCTTGGAACTCAAATTGCTATATCTACTATCTTCTACTCTCAAACCAATGGACAAACTGAGTGGATGAATAGAATACTTAAACAAATACTCAGAAACTATATATCTTACAAGTAAGATAATTGAGACCACTACCTGACCTATACTGAGTTCACCTACAATAACACAATCCAATCATCTACTGGTCTTTCCCCTTTTCAGCTACTATACAGTCAAAATCCTGAGACCTCTATAAGTCTAGTCTCATTCCAGCAATCCAGTCACATATAAGTCCCCACTACCTAGAACCTTATTAACAAAATGGATTCTCTTCTCAAGATCACTACCACAAATCTGCAAAAAGCTCAATAATATCAAGCTAAGTATGTAGATAAGAAATGATGTGATATTACTTACACTATTGAAGATATAGTTCTACTCAAAGTTGATAACATCAAGGCCCAATCTCAAGTCAACTACCAGTCAGCCAAATTCCAACCCAAGTACCTTGGACCCTTCAACATCACTGAACAAGTCTCTACCTACTCTTACTAACTCAGTCTACTAACAACTATGCATATATATCTAGTATTTCATATATCACAACTTAAGGCCTGGAACCAGTCACCCCATTACCCTGGCTAAATTCTGACACCCTTAGTACCAGTTATAGTCAAAGACTACATCAAGTATGAAGTCGAGAAAATCTTAGACAAATGAGTCTAATACTGTCACACAGAATACCTAGTCAAGTAGATGGGCTACCCTGAATATGATACTATCTGGGAACCTACCACCAATCTCAAGAACTCTCAAGACCTCATTCAAGAGTTTGAGCAAAAAGGAACTCATTGACTGCCCATGAGATTCTCCTCTTAGATAGTGATGATATACTGTACTGATTAGGTACATTATGCATTAGGGCACTCTAAGAGATACAGTATCAGCAATAAGATTCACAGAAGAACTCTGCAAAGCTTGCAACCAATGAGGTTCGAACCAGTTCTCATCTGATCAAGATGATACTTTAGCCCTGCTTTATATAAGGATGGCCAGTTCTTGTCAATGAGCTAACATATTTTATTTATATTTCTTTTTGGTTTTATTTTCTTATATTACCTTCCAAATTCAATGAGGACATTGATTCTTAAGAAGGGGGAGATGTAACATTTTAGCATAGTTTACTTTTTTTCTTTGTCTTTTTTAGTATCTTTTATAACCTTCCAGCACTTTCCAAATGCTTAGAAATCCTTTCTTGGCATCAAGCCTTAGTTAGAACATTTTAGTCACTTCCATTCCTATTTTAGCTAGTTCTGGAACTTCATAGAATATTGCAGAACTTTATTTGTCATCTTTATCAAGAACTTTCCTCTTGGCATTTCCATTGATTTCTTAGATCCTTCCAAATCCTTCTTTTAGATCTTATATAAATATCCTCTCTGTTCTTATAAATAAAGCTCAGAATATTTTCTCTCAGAAACCACAAGATCTTCTAGAACTCTGAGTATCTCTTCAAGCTACTTTGAACTTTCTAAATCAAGTTACTTCCTTAACTTAGAAACTAGAACCATTACAATTGGAATCCCAGGGAGACTGAGTCAGACCATTATTCAGCTACTGAAAGAGAGCAAGGCAGCCATAATAATGAATAGCTATCAAGGAGTTCCATTTCCACTAGAGAGAGGAGTGCTGTAAGGGAACCCTCTGTCCTCTAATTCTATATGCTTTGTCACTAGAACTACTTCTGGATAGGATTAAGCAGCAGATTGGAGGGTTGACTATATTAAGGGTAAACTGAAAGATGGGTGTCTTTGCAGATGACTTAGTGGTTGGTCTGGGCTCTATTCAAGATATAAGAGAGCTCAAGGAGGTAGTTGGCTGGTATGAAAGGTATTTAGGTCAGAAACTAAACTAACATAAATATGAGATAATAGTGCTGGGGAATGGAATTATTGGTGACAATATTATTGGATTTGTAGTGCTAGCAGGAGAGGCAGTCTGATACTTGGGCATCTTTCTCTTAATATATGGTTTGGTACTACCAAGAGCCTGGTGGAAGGAGAAGATACAAGTATGGAGAGACTTACTAAAAAACTAGAGAGGGTGCTATATCTCTCTGGTAGGATGGGTGATGATTCTGAATATTTACTAGATGCCAAAGCTATGATATCTGGCATACTATTTAGACTTTCTTGCTTGGGTGGTGAAGAGACTGCTTAAGCTAGTGAAGGATTAGATCTGGGCAAAAAGGTAAAGTCAGATTAGCTGGGAGATTCTTGCTCTATCTATAAAGTGTGGTGGCCTCAGATTAGTGGATTTTCCCAAGAGGCTTTATTGCTTGCAAGCTTGGTGGCTCCAAAGAGTAGTGGTGCTGAGAGGAGGAGAGTGGGTTCCCCTAATGCAAAAGGTGTGGGAAGCAAGATACATCCCCTGAGTAGTACTCCCAATGAATCAAATTGAATTGAATTAGACCTAAATTCGATTTGATTTGAAAACTTCAAATCGAATTGAGGCCCAATTTGATTTGAATCAATTTGAATTGAGGACCAATTCGATTTGAAGTCCAATTCAAACTCTATTTTTAGAAATCAAATAACTTGACGAATACACATCCAAATTCAATGATCTTTAGCTTGTTAGATTCCTTTTATATAAAGGAATCTAACAAGCTAAAGGTCATTAAATTTGGACATATATTCATCGAGTTATTATATTTCTAAAATAGGTTTCGAATCGGACCTCAATTTGATTCGAATTCAATTCAATTCGAATTGATTTGATTTGTTTGGGAGTACTACCTCCAAGAGTCATCTGGGGACTTATTAGAGGTGGTTGGCTATGGTGGTAGTAAGAGGCTGAGGTATCGAGAATTCTGATGGGAAGTGATTGAAGGAGTACATCAGACTGGGCTTCGATAGAAGAGGAATATAGCAGAGGAATACTGGGGCCTGGAGATATGGCAGTGGTACAAGCTGTTGCTGGGAGGGTCACTGATGATCGACTCCTACCTTGGTGAAGGGGTGGAGAGCCAATGAGACTTTGGCCTAGATCTTTGGCCAGAAGGATGGCAGAGCATCAGGATCAGAGAGAAGTGAGATTGGTCAGACCTAGTACTCCCAAACAAATCAAATCAATTTGAATTGAATCAAATTGAGGGTCATTCAAATCAAATTGAATTGGGGATTTTTCAATTTGAATTGAGTTTGAATTAAATTGAATTCAAATCAAATTGAGGTCTGATTTGAAATCTATTTTTAGAAATGTAATAACTCGACGAATACATGTCCAAATTTAATGATCTTTAGCTTGTTAGATTCCCCTATATAAGAGGAATCTAACAAGCTAAAGATCATTAAATTTGGATGTGTATTCATCAAGTTATTTG
>RQIL01011086.1:0-11537 GCA_003951145.1 Jimgerdemannia lactiflua | reverse complement strand
TTTTTGACTTGAGGCTTTATTTACTCATAGTGCTAGTTATTCATACAGTTTCTATCTATTCCTTTCTTGATTTGCTATTGTTCTTCTGACTATCAGAAGTAATCTTCTTCTGACTATCCCACTCCTTCCTTCCAACACACTCCACTATCACTTAGTACTAGTCTCCCCTAACTTGCCTGGATCATCTTGACCACCCATTTGGGTATAGCCTCTCCATTCCACCTCCCCTGATACCACCAACCCTGGACAATCTCCCTCATTAATTCCTTCCATCATTCCATAAGAGAACCAGCTCCCATCCAGTGGTCTCCTTCAAATACCCATTGCTAATATATCGCCATAAGTACTCAAAGTCCAATAATTTGACCTAAACTCCCCCAGGTATTGCCAGTATTCTCCACCAGCCTCCTCTATATCATATTTTCCACTGTCTCTCTTATCCTCTGCTGGCCATCTCTCCATAGTAACTCCAGTTGGTACCAGTATCCTTCAACTCCCTGGCAGTCTGCTAAGACATATTTAGGAATTTGTATATTGTCCACTTCCATCTCCTCACACCACTCACATTCCCTCTTGCCATTAGTATACATCCACCCTGTCCAGTGCACCAATATGACATTTCTCCTCAAAAACTGCCACCATACTACCCAGTACTTGGGGGGTGTGCAGAGTCTCATCTTCTCCACCCATCCCCAAATATTCCCCCATTCCCAGTCCTCCTTAAATCCGGCCTTCTGTCACCCCACCAGCCACTTCTCCATAGGTCCAGTTCGTAATCCTTCAACTATCTCCTAATGAGTACTTTTCCACCTCCTGTCCTCCTAAGTGGATATTCATCATGTCTCATTTTACCTCATCTCTCTCCTCCCAATCCTCCCCTTCAGGCTCTCTTATTCCCAAGCCAATCCATGCCTCTATCAGTCTCCACCAGAAGCCTTGATAGCAGATCCTCCCAATGTTTTCTACTCTAATGATACTCCAAATGTCTCCTCTATCCTCTCCTCTTGGGCAGAATCATATGCACCAGTTGTTCCTTGCCAGTTCTCCCCACTCACTCTCATCCAGCTCTACTATTCTTCTTCCCCACTACCCTTGGAGTGCCCGCAGTCATCGTTGGAGGTCAGTGAGTCCAAGGCCGCCATCTCTGGACCTTAGTGTCAGCACTTCCTATGCTATTTGGGGTCTCTTCCCCTTCCATAGTCATCCAGACATTGCTTTCATGAGTCTCTTCACTACTCACCCAGGGAAGTCCAGATGGTATCTGAGGTACCACATTTTCGGTAGCCAGTAAATGTTTAATACTGTCACTCTGCCCATCAGTAACAGGTATCTTCCTGCCCATCCCTTGAGCACTGCCTCCCACTTTTCACCATGCTTTTCTACCAGTCCTCCTTTAGGATAGTGCCATACACCAAGAACCAGATCTCTAGGTATCTTACTGCCTCCCCCTGCATAATTATTGTGCCAAAGTGGCCATCCTTCCCTATTCCTTGGCCAATGTCCAATTATCACATTTGTCCCAGTTCAACTTTGCTCCTGACAGCCCTTCATATCACTGTATCTCTGTCCAGACAGTATTTATATCTCCTGGGTTGCCCATACCAATGACTATATTATCAGCAAAGACTCCTAGCTTCCAGTTCACTTCACCCAGCTCTAGGCCTGTTATCTTTCTCCTCATATTGTCAATTAGGAGCTCTAGTGAGAGGACTTAAAGTAAAGGAGATAATGGATCTCTCTGTGATACTCCCCTACCTAGTGGTAACTCCTCACTATACTATCCATTCATGATAATCATCGCTCTTCCTCCTCATAGTAGGCCCATCAGTCTCACCACCTCCAAGAGGCTGAACCTGATTCTCTATAATACTGATGCTATATAGTTCCAGCACACCCTGTCAAATGTCTTCTCCTGATCCAGAAAGACTAGTCTCTCATCAATTCCTCTACTTCTACAGCCCTCCAGCACATTCTGGACCCATGCTGTGCTGTTCTGGATCTGCCTGCCCACTACAAATCCTCTCTGCTCCTTTCTGACCAGGGTCCCCACTTTATCTTGAAGCCACTTTACCAAAATTTTACAACATCAGTTTGCAGTCCATATTGAGGAGCATGATTGGTCTCCAATTTTTCCATACATACCTGTCTCCCTTATTTTTGTATATCAGATAGACTAGACCCAGTTTGCTGTCTGCAAGCCACTCACCTCTACTTAGGACTATATTGGCCATCTCTACTATCCAGTCTCCAAACTCTCCTTGGAACTCCTTCCAGAACTCCCAAGGCAGTCCATCAATCTCTGGTGAGGATCTAGTCTGAACCTCCTTTAGTGTATCTTTTATCTCTTCTAGGTCAACTGGGTATAGTGTATATTCCCCCAGTCCCTGATCTCACTGCATCTTTCAGTCCTCCAGATATTCTACCATTTCCTCTTCCTCTAGTTCAGTTCTATTAATGTCCATCTTATCTGTCCACAAGCTTGCCCATTTGATGGTGACCTCCTTCATCATGTTATTTTGCTGTGTTATCTCCCTTCCATCATCATCAAGCACTAAGATTCAGCTCTGCTATACTTCTCTGGCCTTCAGCATACCTGTCAGGTATTTTGTCAGCTGCTCTCTCTCCTCTAGCCTCCTTGCCTGCAGTCTGGTCAGTAGCCCATCTATCTGTCTTTCTTCATCATCTTTGAGGTTGCTCTGTAGTATTGCAATGTCTTTCGCCAGCAGTTCTCTTCAGCTGAAATTGTTTGACTTGTCATTTGTTGTAGTCGCTCTGGTCCACTCTTCTCTCTTTGTCTCTTCTTGCCCTCTCAGCTGTCTCCCCAATATCTCTCCAATAAGCTCCTGCCATATGTTTGAACAGACCCCACTATTCTGTCACTGTTCTCCCCTCAGCCCTCCATTGTCCAACTTCTTGCTGTACTACCTATACAAAATTGTCTCTCACTTCCTTCTGTTTCAGTAGTCCTGTGTTGAGATGCCAATGTCCACTTCCACCTTTTGTAGCTTGGAAGGTACCTCTTGCTTCAACCCCCCAGTGGTCTGACCATGGACACTATCTGACTTCCACCTTGTCAAGAATATTTCCCCAGTGCTCACCCACCAGGAGCCAGTCAATTCATGTGCCAACAAGGCCTCCTTTCACCCTATGCCACCTAGTGAATGGTCCCACCTCCTCTCCTTGTTGTAGTCAGACTCCATCTATCAGCCCAAGTTCCCTCTCAATCTGTAATCATCTATTCAGTCCTGTGGATACTGCCATACCCACACCTTCATCAGATCTGTCCAGCTTGCGGTCCCTGATCATATTGAAGTCACCTCCAAGGATGTCTAGCCTAATGTTCATGTTATCCTCCCAATTAACCCACTCTTATAGCCACTGTTTCCATTCTCGTGCCACTGCTGGTAGGTATCCTAATCCTCTTATAATTCTATCTCCCTTGCCCCCTTTCAGTTTGCCCCATACCATCCTTTCTCCCTAGTATTCTGTCATCTCCAGCTCTCCTTTTCCAATTCCTATTAAAATGCCAATCTGTTAATTCCATCCTGAGCACCCAAACCATTCTTTACTCCATTGCTGGTAGTCATCCTCACCATATGCTCGCACATCCTATAGTAATACTATATCATATTGTTTGTTTTTGAGCCATTGAAAGATTCTCCTCCATTTCACCTCACTGTGTACTCCATTGACATTTAGTGATAGTATATGCATTTTGTTCATCATTGGTTATGTGAAGTTATTGTTGCCCCCTAATTATTCTCCCTCTCTGTAGCCTTTGCAGCCCTTTCAATTACAAGATCCCTTTGCTCCTTGCAGATGGTTCACCATATATTCTGTCCCTTAGTGCTGTTGCAGAATATCAATATCTTTTCTCCCCCTACTTGACCAATCTCATTTATCCTCACCTCATCCACCTGATAGCCCTCTTCCTCCAGCATAATGGTGACAAAGGTAAGTATAATCTTTGGCCTCTGGAGTTGAACATTCACAAACAAGCCCCACTCTGCCTGAGAGCTGCCAAATACATTGCTTTCTTTGATGTCTTCCTCTACCAATTCCTTCAGGGTCATTCAATACCAGTCTTCCTCCTTGGTGTAGCTCCTCATTGGTGTTTGGGGTCAGGAAGAGCAGCTGTGGTCCAGCAAAATCACATCATCCTCTGAGTCATCTGACTGTACATCCACTAGGTCTTCCTCTCCATTCCTTTCAACTGGGGCTGGAATTTCCTCAGTCAATCCAGCCACCTCCCAGTACACTGCTGCAGTTCCTCCCATCCTCATATCTTCTGGCTGTATTCCCAGTACCACTTCTTGTTCCTCAAGCTCATTTGTCCCCTGATCTGAATCTTCTTTTTCCTTCTCCTTTGCTTCACTGATTGGATTAGGGGCATGTTGTGATACAGAGACCCCCTCCTGGGGTATAGTGGTTCCAGGTGCTACCTCAACTTCCTCCATCACATTAGTGGCCAGGACTGCCCTTTCAGCCTTCTCATTTCCTGTATAGCTAATGGCAGTTTACAGTCTCTCCTAGCTATCTCATTTCAACTTCTTCCTCTGTCCACCTACTTGGACCCACACCCAGTCCTTGGCATACTCCTCTCATTTCCTTATGTGCACTGCCTTGGTGGCTACCTGCTCTGCCAGAGCAACCAAGAGATCCTCCTTATCATTCTCCAACCCTTTCCTCCTCCATACTCTACACTCTTGATTGTCAATTTGAATCACCTAAGACCAGTCCCTCTTCAGCCCTGTGGCTTCTTGTCCCTCAAGGTGCACCATGACTTCACACATTCCATTTCTCAGTTTCGTTCCTTCCCAGAACATGAATCCAAAATCTACCATCTCTCCATATTTCCTCATCTCTGCTGAGATCAGCTCCTTTGTCTCTTGTCTCCCCAGAGTTGGCACTCCTTCCAACACAAATTGAATGGCACAGGGGTCTCACCTCAAGCATCTAGCAATCCCCACCTGGACTCCTCTGACCATCAATCCTTTCTCTAGTGCCAGCATCATCTTCTCCTCCTTAATGAATCCGATCTTGACTGCCTCCACCGATGGTATAAACTTCAGTGACTCAGCTCCATCTACTCTATCTCCAACCACTTTTAGTACTTCCCATACTGATATTACAAGTCCAAGGAAGTTTGCTGAGATTGCTCAAGTTGAAATGAATTTGTAGAAAAAAGGTTGCACCACTAGCTTCCCGGTTCCAGCTGCCAAGGTGATTTTCCCTCTTTCTCCTGCTACACTGTCTATCATATCACCAGTGTTACCAGTATCGCCCTTCCCATGTACTTTATTATTTTCAGTCATCTGCTCAGCTGCTGAATTTCCAGTCACACCTCCCTGCTCTTGACTCCTGCCAGTCATCTGACTCATCACCTGACAACCCCCCCTGTCAACACTATACCCCCTGCTACCCATTCCCCTAGCTCTGGCAGTACTGCCCCCTCCTCTATCCACAGTCTGCCATCTACCTGGATTCGCCTTAGCCCCAGTTCCTCCTCTACTCTTCTGTGCTCCCTCTTGGCCTACAGCTGCTGTATAGCTCTTTGGGAATCTGAGGCCATAGCTCCTCCTCTCCAGTCTCTCTGAGCCTGACAATTCTTGGCTCACCATGTCTCCAAAACTTGTCAGTTTTTGGTGAAACTTATTTGTGTTGTATCCTAGACTCCAGCACTATGTGGTACACTATAGTTTGTGAAATAAAAACTCTTTAACATATTGTTTCCATGAGAAGATGTAGTTGTAGCTTAGTTATCTCTGAATGGTTCGAGCAAAAGGAGTTCCATTCAATAGGCACTAATAGTAGCTATTGATTGATAAGTTGAAGAAATACTATTCAATAACAGATTATCTGATTTATTATATTGGTACTAGTAAGTAAATATTTCAAAATTCACTTATTACTGAAGACTATTTCGAAATTTTGAACTATGAATTTATTTCAAAATTTATTTTATTCTTTGAATGAGAACTAGTTCTTGATCTTTGGCTTAAACTATAATATTATTCAAACTATAATTGAAAAACCATTTAGATTGATGTAGCTAAAAAAACTGTTTGTATAGTCTATAATGATAACTATGCCCCTCCATTAGTTTGTCATGCAAGTTCTGAAGATCATACTGAAATAGGAGATAATATCAATGTTGATGACATTGCTGAGCTATCTGAACATATACACAACAAAAGATAAAAACTGATGACAAATCCTGAAGAAGAGTTAGATAATTATTTAAAAAGTGAAACTGTTAAATTTCAACTAGGAGTTGATATATTGTCTTAGTGGCAAGTGAGTTGGTCTAATTTGAAATATTATAGATCTAATTCAAAATATTATTTGAGTTTCTCTAATTTAATTTAATTCATTGAGAACATTAAGGCCATAGCAGAGATTACCCAAATCTAGCAAAAATGACATGTGACTATTTAGCTATCCCAGCAATAAGTATACCTATAAAGAGAGTTTTTTTAAGAGGTAAAGATCTTGTAGTACCTAAAAGAGGTACTTTAGACCCTGAAACCATTCATAAATATATGTGTTTAAAGGTATGGCAATAAGCTGGCCAATTCTGAAATCTAGAAATATAGTTGAAATATAGTTTAATCTTGACTAACTAAATATATCCATATATTATAATAATTCTAATATACATACTACCATATTTGAAGCTCTCAGCTCACTTATCACTAGCAGATATTAATTGTATCATGACACCATATTTGAAGCTTAGTGCTTGCTCATTGGTTGATATTAATTGCACTATTTGAAGCTCTCAGGGCTCACTTCTGACCAAACTATGCAATCTACTTATAGCAGATCACATGGTTATCCTCCACCAAATCCACTATAGCCAGTATACCCACCACTACTATAGACCAGTATACCCACCACCATACAGGCTTGCTTATGATATTCGAAGCTCTCAGGGCTCACTTGTTGGCTGGCATTAATTGTATCACTACAACTTATGAAGTCCTTGGTGCTATCTTCTGGCTTGCTTATACTCTTGGTACTATATTCGAAGCTCTCAGAGCTCACTTATTAATTGTATCACTATGACTCTCAGTACCATCTTCTGACTTATGCTCTTAGTGCCATATTCAAAGCTCTCAGGGCTTACTCATTAATTGCATCACCATAGCTCTCAGCCATATTCAAAGCTCAGGGCTCACTTATAAAGCTCTTGGGGGTCACTTATTGGCCTAATATTAAAAATGTATAAATAAGCTATCTAAGCTATCATCTTTAATAAAAATAAAATAAAAAACCAATAAAAACAAAATAAAATACATATTCAAACTTATTTTAACTATCTCTCAAATCATTTCAAAGATATGAATCATGCCATTGACAAGATATATACTTGGGTAACAACTAATAGAATTGATGTTACTCAAGATGAACATAGAAAGAAAAAGAAAATACTTGCTAAAGTGATTGAGTAATTTATTTTAGCTATTACCCCGACCCTCTCTGCTGCCCTGGCCCTCTCAGCCCCAGTCATCATCTCAGTCCCTCCAGCTCCAGTCATTGCCCCAGCCTCAGTCATCACTCCAGCTCTAGTCGTTGTCCCAGCCCTGATCATTGCCCCAGCCCTAGTTGTCACTCCAGTCCCAGTCATCACCCCAGCATCCCCAGCCCCAGTTGTCATCACCCTAGTCCCAGTTGTTGCCCCAGCCCCCCCAAAGCCAAGAGGTCATCCTCAGACTAGTTGTTATAATTGCAGAAGATATGAAAGGATTTGTGGTACTCTCTCTAAAGTTTACCAAAAGTTGAACCCATTGACTTCTGACCTATCTTTGAGAAAAAGGCCTTATGATAATTCCCATCAGTTGGCTATTGCTACAGCCAGATGTGCTGCTAGGTACTGAGTATTGCAAATGCTGAATGTATTAGGCGAGTGGAATGTATTACAAGTACTGAATGTATTAGACAAGTAGAATATGTCACAAGTACTGAATGTATTGGGCAAGTAGAATATGTTGTGAATACTATATATGTGTATATGTGAATAACAAATAAATCATGTAAGTTACTAACAATTATGAATCTAATTTTTTTTTATCTTTATTTGTGAATCCAATATACTAATATATATGTTTTCATCAAGTTATTGTATTTCAAATTTCAAATTGAATCAGACCTTAATTTGATTCAAATATTTCGAATCAGACCTCAATTTGATTCAAACTCAATTCAATTCAATTTGAATCACCCTCAATTCAATTTGATTCGAATTGATTCAATTCATTTGAGAGCACTAGATAGGCCTTCTGATAAATTGGCTTTGTACCTCTAGTATTGACATTATAATAATATAAGAGCTCCTTCATCTTGATGTCTTTAAAGTCTATAGTAAGTACATCTTTGAATATATGCAAGAGGTCTTGTAATTCTTTTCTGAGAGAGAATCTTCTTTCAATTATATAGGTGTGTTTATCTTGGCTTTCTTTCTTCTTGTACTCCAATTCAGTAATATTGATTGCTGTGAGGATTCCTCTTTCTATAGAGCCAAATCCAGCTCTTTCTCACTTTATTTATCTGCTATTTATCACTTCTTTGATCCTTGGATTAAGGACAGACAGGATGAGCATTTGTACTAGTTGATCCTTCTTCCTTACTTTAAATAGAATTATAGAGTTATGGTTTCTGATAAGAAGAAGGATTTCTCCTATATAATCTGAATCAATGACCTCTCCTTCTATGAATATTTTGCTTTTTGCTAAGCTACTTCTTGTCTTGAGGATTTTAACATAGTTTGGTAAGATGGTTACTTTGATTTCTGTCCTGAGAATAGTTGTAGTCTATGGTTCAAGAATTGTATATATGGTAGTAAATAGATCTATTTCAGCTATATTCTCTGATTTGTACTATGGCATAACTGTATCAGAATGAATCCTCTAAATCTTGACTGTGATATCCCCATCCTTATTATCACTGTCATCTAAAAGCTCTGGTAGTTTGTCTTCTATTTCCTTCTGATTCTTCTTTATCTTGCTAGCAATCTTCTTTACCTTGATAATACAGGAGTAGCAGCAATTCAGATACTGAATATAGTACATCCTTTTACTATGGGAGCAAACTTCATATGGTACATATCCATCTGTAATTTTTATATACTATTCTTCTTCCATTAACTGCTTACTTTTTCCTTTCCTCATAGTAACTATATAGACTTTTTATTCTTATTCTTCCTCTATCTCAGGATGAACTTCTTTGTAAATATTAATAGAAATTCTGATCTTTCTTTCCTAATAGATAATTTACATCTTCTGAGTACTGAGATCAATCATTGTCTTGGCTTTATAAAGCCATTAATTACTAATAAGAATATTATAGTTAGTTATATTGGTAATGATAACATCTACTAGAATAATAGCTTCTCTGAACTTGATTGGTATATCTCGAATCTTCTCTAAAGGTATTACTCATATTCTATTAGCTGTAATGAATATCAGTTTGGTGGCTTCTTCTATTTCCCAACTCAGGCAGTCTACTGCCTTCTTAGTAATGAGACATTCTCCAGCCCCTATATCAATAATGGTCTCAAAGACTTGATCTTCAATCTGGCAGGTGGCATAAGCTGATGTCTTCTGATTGTCTTTACTCTCTTCACTTAAGTCTTTTTGAGCATTGTTGGCTTTAATGATTCTTCAACCTTGATCCTTTTCTATATCTAAAATTCCTATTCTTATTTATTATCTAAAGGTTGAAATTTCTACCAGTTGACCAAAAGTTATATTGAACTTTTGATCCTTAAGATCCTTGAAGATATTATACTTGAAAGTCTTACTCTTGTACAACTTCTGCTCTTTCTTTCCTTCACTTGATAGAGTGGTATTCCAGATGATATCTTCTACTACTTATTCAAGCTCAGTATCTTATTCCAGCTCTATATCTTGGTCAATCTCACTTTATTGGATCTCTTTTTTGATAATTACTTCTAACTGCTTTATCTGTACTTGGGTCTTTTTTAGAGGCCTGCCTACAGGCTTCTTATAAGGAGTAGCCCAGGTGTCCTTTTTACTTGAGGTAGCAGGATAAGCTTTCTATTTCTCCTGCTTCTCCTCTGATTCTCCAATCTCCTCAAAGGTGATAGTGTTTACCTATTCTCAGTTTCTAGCTACATTACTTGTTTGAGCCTTGTGTCTAATTTCTGCTATACAATCTGAGACATAATGGTCTTCTATTTTACATTTGTAGTATATTACCAATTATTTTTTATTTATGACAACAAACTTTTATACTAGCTGCTTTTTGAACTCCTTGATTACATTACTAAGATACATGGTCATTTCTGCAAACTATTTGGTCAGTTCCTCTATCAAATCAGCCTTTCTTGGTTCTTGAGATAGTGGTAGTTATTATTATTGAGTATTTCTATTAACTATGGCAGTTGGAACTATATAGATATTCCTTAGTTTGATTTTTACTTCAGTTATTCTTTCATTATATATCCTTGTAGGTGCTTGGCAGTCTAGTATCTTTGAGCATAGGTGACTTTCTGTACTAGGTCTAGTATTACTGGGGTGGATCAGATGGCTAAGGCAATTTCTTAATAGATATCTTTCATAAAGATATTTTTGGCTACTTGATCTTGAACTGCATCAGAGTAGTCAGCAAGGACTATTTGATGTCTGATCCTTATATAGAATGTATTTGGGTCTTCAGATATTTCTTGACAGATAGTATTCAATTAATTCTTAAGAGCTTGTTTGATTTCATCAGTATAGTAGATGTTTTGAAGCCAAGTTTTTATAACTAATAGTATTGCTAGATCATCAGCTCCTGCATGATTGACTATGGTAAAGATGGTTCTTGCTAGGCCTCAGAGGCTTATGGAGAATAGAGCTACTTGCTATATTACTGTTAAGGTCTTAACAGTAGCATATTACTCAAAATCATCAATAAAGGTGATGATTAATTTATCAGAGGTATATCTATAGAATATAAATAGTCTCATATCCATTCTGTTTAATTATATTATATGGATTCTTGTAGTAGTTATTCATTATTTAGCTTAAAAGTGAGAGATTCATCTTGAATTACCAACCAATGGGTACTAAGTTATAATATAGTAGACACTAAACTTAGCAAGTATATTAGATTTCTTTATCTTAAATTCTTGTCTTCTTAACTCCTAGAGTCAGTAATTTCTTGAGGCCAAATATATCAAAAAAGTAATTCTGAAGGTTCTTTATCAGTATACTTGTTCTTTTTCTAATACTTTTAATTTAAGGTTTATTTACTCTAAGATACTGGAATATTTATATAAGTTTGCTAACTATAAGGTAGCAGCTAAGTTATATAGTGTAATGTAGGGAGCGCGGACCTTGGTGAATTGGTCAGATTTTGTGTGGAGGGGGAAGAGTATAATAAAGAACTAAACTGTGCTGTGCTGCTTTATTCACTATAAAATACTGGGTTATTTATACAGATTTGTGCGCTAATTCTGCTACTAAATATGCGGCTAAGTATCAAGTCTTTTTCATGTGAAGTTCCCAGGTAGAATCTCATGCTGAATTCGT